>NJDD01000686.1:200526-232488 GCA_002245505.1 Calephelis nemesis | reverse complement strand
GTGTATGTGTGTGTGTGTGTGTTTGCGTGTGTGCCTGTGTATGTGTCTTTTGAGGAATTGTGATGTCGATTATTTTTTTTAAACATTTTTATTTTTTATTGTTGATATTTTTGTCTTTGAGGTTGAAAGGCAACCAAGCGATGGGAAATGCACATTACCTACAACACCCGATCTGGTAATAGAGCATTGCCAACTAGATGCTTTTGGGTAAGCAGATTTATCTCAGTTCAATTTAAATGCAGATAAATTGTGAAAAACCGATTACGATTTCAAAATTATGTCATCTAAAAGCACAAGAAATGCAAATTTCGTTATTTTTTTGGATCCCGTCATTAGATCCAAACTTGGTACAACTTTGGTAACATAAATTATTAAATACGAGTTGAGAGTGAGTTCCTCTTTTCTTTAAAGTGAAAATGACACAATGGTGACAAAAATACGAAAATGTTGACTTGTTTTAAGTGTAAAATGCCTTGCCTACAAAATAAAAATAATTTGAGTTTGAAAGGTGGCGGTACCAATAAGATTTACATATCAAATAAATAAATTCGAACATGTAAAAGCTACTCCTTTGTTTTTGAAAATCGGTTGAAAAACTTTATCTAAAATAAACTAGACTAAACTGAAATTCCAATTCCTAGTAGATAGTGTCTAGATATTACACAACCAGAATAATTACGCTTTGAATATGACAAAACTCTTGTAACTGACATTTTATTAACATTTTATCAATAACTGGTTCATTTCCTTTATTTAAACATGTAATAGACCTAGGTTGACATACCGCGATCAAATCGCTGGGGTGTTATCCGATGGTGGTTTCCAGAGTCTTCGATCGATCAAAACAGCAATGAATGTGGAGGAAGCTAGCCAGGTCTGCCAGGATCGTGGCCCGGGCCATTCGATATTTTCTGTGTATTACGTAATATAATATATATAATTTAGGTAATAGGGTTGCCGTTAAGAATGTATATTATATACATAATTAGCAGCCCGTCCCATTTTCGCACGGTGGACAAACTTCTGTTATTATAGAGGGTTACTGGTACCTAATATAATGTAACCTTTCAAGGGCGGCTTTAGTACATCTAAAGCCAAAACTTTTGTTTTGCATCTTTTAGAAAATCGCGACAAAAAACTTTAATCTCCCTACAAAAGGGTTACCGTCCTCAGACAAAATGTATGGAGAACCAAATTTTTTTTGCGATTTTCTAAAAGTATTCTAAAAGGAAGGCAGCCTTTTCGAGAATACAGGAGCACTTTAATGTAATTTCGTCATCTTAAATAAAAAAAATATTCTTTTACTATATTCTTCAGATTATTCAATTTAAATGTTAATTACATAACAGTAAACATCTTTACTATTTTTTAAATTATTTGCTGTGATTTATTTTATCTTATTTTATAGAAATTAAATACTCGTATTTCTCGCACCAAATTGAGATATCAAGTATTAAATAAGATGCCGCCATTTGATAATATGATTAATATGTATGCGTTTATTTAATTCGCGAAATAGTAAAATTCAAAAGCCTCTTATCTCTTCATCTCTGAAAGTGAAACTGCGCATTACTTTCATATGAAATTTAAGTGCTTAAATAAATATGTAATAGTAAAAAGCGGTGAATTGCGTTTTAGTGACGCAAATGTCTCTTGAAGAAGAAGATAATCCCGTGTTTATCCCGGGATTTGTAGAATATGTATAGTACTACGATTTAAATTATGCGCTTCGGCTTTACACTTTTTACTCTTTTTACACTTTATACTTTTATTTTTAAATTGGCTGACCTAATCTATATTTAAGCGAAATGATTAATCTATATATTAATACGTGATGTCAAAACTTTGAACCCCTTTTTACGAAAATTACTAAAACGGAGGAGCATAAATTTGGCACACTTATAGTTTATGTGTAGGAGAAGTGCAGAACGCTAAGATTTTTCAATAATAATGCTTTTATAGTACCTACATTGAATCAATAAATAAAATATTACCTACACTACCATGCATTTGACACAAACAAATGTATTGATGACAACTATAAAAGATCACAGATGGCGCATAAAAAAGTTTGGAAAGAAAGTAGTTGATCTTTAGAAATGAAGATGGCGTTCTTATCAACAAGATATTAAAATTTATTATGATCGAGTTTCGACCAATGGGCGACCACTAACAGCTCTATATAGATATCTTTAAAATACATTCGGATTTCCAAAGCTTGACGAATAGAGCCGAAGCGCAAAATTTAAATAGTACGTACGTTACATTACGTTACGTTACGTTAGTAGTAGTATGTACGTGTATGTACTGTTACTGGTGGGGAGACACACGGTCTACCCTACTCAGGGGACCCCGATGAACACGTGGGAAATCCGTAATAACTTTATACCTATGATATTAATACCGTTAGCAATACGTAGGTAGAAAATTTTATCATCAACATCATAGTCCTTGCTTATTTCAGCGAAGATTATACTATCGAGTTCAAGTTAAATATACTAATAAAGCCATAAAAAAGATATAAAAGTTCAAATAGATCTATAAAGTTTATTGGCGGTAAATAAAGGGTTATTACATGATTATAGTAGTCCCTTCACGACAGATCCCATACAGGAAGTGGTTCGTGCGACGATCAACATTATAAAATGGATTAAGTGTATATTCTCTAGCAGTTTTATAAAAAACCTTGAAGCCGTGATTTTTTTGGATATGGAACACCTAAAATATTGTTTGAATAACATATAGAGTTTTAGCGCCATCTATATGAATTTCGGTGGCATTTTGTACAATATTGTTTAGATAAAGTGTATTGTGTATCCTAGATCCCGCCAAATATTACTAAATGAACTTGAGTAAGGCCATTACTTTAATCAAGACTCTGACATGACTTTCTTTGACAACTAATGGCTATTTTTGAAAAATAGCATAATTTGATTTCAATGTGACTACTGGTATAGTATGTTGACGCTCATGCCAAAAAAAGGAAATTATTCGTTAACTTGTAGGATATATCAATTCTTAGGGCTTGAGCAACGTAACTGCTGAATAAAAGATTTTTTTTATCAAGCGTCTTATTTTTTTTTGTTTTCCGGATGCATCCTTTGATCCTTCGCAATCTGATGCATCGTTCATAGTACACGAACGTTCATGTATTTCATAGTAATAAATTCTTTAAAAACCGGCATAAACTTTGCTGCTAATTCTTATTATTACAGCTCTGGTGATCTATGAGCACTGGTGATTACTTTTCATTATATAGCCCAATCACTCATATGCCTATTTTTACTTAATAATGAGTGGTGTATGTAGTACAACACTAGTAGAAGTGGACACCGCTACCACAAAACGATCTAAAAGAAATTAGTTTTTTTTTGTTATAGGAAGGCAAACAAGCAGACGGATTTCCTGATGGTAAGAAATTCACGCCGCCTAGAGGTACCAAAGATGGTAATGGTGCGTTGCCAACCTGAGATCAGGATGTTAGGCCTCAAGCAAAAGTAAGTTTACCGGCTACCTTACCCTCCGAACCGGAACACGTCATGACGTTATGGCGGCAGGAATAAGTAAGGCGGTGGTACCAATCCGGGCGAGTCGCTGCGAAACTCTACCACCTAGTCAGATGTCACGGTGTTAGTGATTATAAGCCTATGCTCGCCTTTTACGAACTGCCTGGCAAGAAAGGCAGATAGTCTATTCTGCAAAGGAGCCCGGACCAACACGGAGGATACCAACATTACCAACACCAATATTACCATGTGCCGTGACCATCTATTTATTTTTCACTAGCTGCGCCCCGCGGTTTCACCCGCGTAAGTCTTAATCCCGCGGGAACTCCGGGATAAAAAGTAGCCTATATGTTATTCTGGGTCTTCAGCTACCTACATACCAAATTTCATCGTAATCGGCTTTGTAGTTTTTGCGTGAAAGAGTAGCAAACATCTATACATCCATACATACAAACTTTCGCATTTATAATATTAATAGGATTTAGCTAGATATTTTTGTTTTACATTTTTTAAAATTCACTTTATTAAGAGATGGAAAAAGTGGAGATGGAAAATTGAAAAAAAAAATTAATATTACTTGTGGAGAAATAGGATTAATTTAGGAACACGATGAGCATTGGACATGTTTGGAATATTTACTTCAACTAAAACCACATCACTTTATGTAGGCTTAATCTAATTTCTCATTGTTGATTAAAGAACAAACGCGCTCCGCGATTTCTCTAGTCCAAGAGTCAGCGATAAATAACCGCTGGTAGTTTTGATTTCTCGAGACATATTTACACTGCGGGTCGCGACTGGCGTGGGCGGACGCAGCGACACCACAGGGCAATCAAAAGGTAGTTGCGATTTTATAATAAGTTATTGTTACCTTAAAGTGTTTATGCAATAGACAATGTAATTTTTAGTAAACATTCTCTATACTATAGGTACGCATATATGCTGTAAATTGTCACCTAACTTTACTTTTTTCACCTCCAAGTCTTTCTAAACTATTAATGGCTGTCGATTAAGCTTCTAATTATATTAATTTACAAGAAAAAGACCCAGTTACTAGTTCACTGGTAGTAGAACGCTATGCAGATGCTTGCGCAAGTGGGGATCTACTACCTTATTTATTCTTTCCGCCATAATAACTCTATTATATTCCAGTTTAGAGGGTATGGTAGCCGACAGACTTACAAAATAAGCCTAATATCCCGGCCATAGGACACGCCTATAACATCTATGGACAAGCAAATGAACCAATAGACATTGGCCACAGTTGTCTCTTAGTGTCAGAATATCCCTGTGTTGATCGGGTATGAATAGGGGAATTTAATCTGTATTTATTTCTTGTTATTGTCGTCAACTGTAACATAAAATAGAGAGAGTAGTCGACAGCAATGATTAATTATATTATAGATAAGTGTTTTTACTGGTTTTTATTTATAAAAAGTTACATAGTGCTTAAAGAGTCTCCAAATTTATAAATATGTACGAATGCAATGCAAAAGTACAATGCATTCTTTTTGAGAAATATAAAATCTTAAGCCATATTTTTTTTCTGCCGTCTCAATGTGTTTATCACTATCAAATTCTGGTGTATAGGGCAAGGTAAACACGCACATTATGCATTACATTCCAGACATAGTCTCTGTTGGCGACGGCTGACTCTTACCATCAGAAGACCCATGTACTTATTCGCAAATAAGTACTCGGTCAAGCGATACAGAATTCGCCGAATCGGGTAGTACTTAATAATGCACCAAAATTAATTCAAAAACACTAGTAGGATCACACTTAAATTGATATATGGGAAAGGATAAAAAGTCCAAATAGGTTTTTAATTAACCGAGTAATCGCGAAACAAAAAATTCAAATTAAAAACCGGTTGGTTAAAAATCTCGTGGGTGTTTCCTGTCCTCAAAAATGGTCCGATTTTTATGAAATCTTTTACGTTAATTTAGTAGTCTTTAGAAAAGGCCATAGAGAATATTTCATACCGTTAAGTAATTTAGCTGTGGCAAAAGAAGGTTTAACGGGATACCATTTAATTACATCGAAAACTAATAGAATGATACCCTGTACCCTGTATAATATTACTGGTAGTTTATAGGTATCCGAGTACAGGAAAGGTAGGAGTAAAGACCGAAAACGGGAAAATTTAAAGTTTACATCTTCGAGATAACTTTCTCTCTCTTCCTATATAGGATGTTTAGATACATTATCAGACTTTTAAATTCTTTATAGAGTTTTTGTCGGAAACAAGTAGTAAAACATTTAGCAGTTTTTCAGCCCGTAATGTATAGCGAACAAAGTAAGAACATTAAGCCGCGCGTTACGAGCTGTAACTGCCGACCTAACACGCTGTTTTATTACATTGCTGTTTTTAGTAAAAATGTGTTATTTATTAGATATTAAATAAAAATCGAATTAGGTTGGACAGCATTAATGAAATAATAGTGAAATCAATAAAACAATATACAAAATTTTTTGAAAAATTCATGAAATTTCTGACACAAAAATCCAACTACATATGCATGTCTATCACGTGCAGAATCCATGGCTGCATTTTTCGTTACGCTGTCATTTACACGGTGTATAATTTCTACATAGTATAAAACAAAGTCGCTTTCTCTGTCCCTATGTCCCTTTATATGCTTAAATCTTTAAAACTACGCAACATATTTTAATGCTGTTTTTTTAATAGATAAAGTGATTGAAGAGGAAGGTTTGTGTATATTTAATACCCGCGCGAAGCCGGGCTAGTAAAAATATAAAGCAGTCCTATTAAAATAAAATATATGGTTACAATATCTTTATTCTGCTAGGATTTTCTTTCAATAAGTGACGCCATTACCGAGTGACGTTATCATGTATAAATTAAGCCGGCATTTATGTGCTAAAAGATTGCGCAAGTCCTTCGAGATCTTATTTGCGAAGTTTATGTTATCTTTATAAAGACGTCAGAATTTAATTAACCCGTCTGTGTGTTTGATTGATTATTTAGCTTCAAAATATTTTGATTATAAACAACAAGAACGCTTTTATCATTTTGCTAGCATCCATCCTAACTGTCCCAGCTTCGCTCGGGTAAACGAACTTCTGTGTTTTCATACACATAAAACATTCTCTTAAATCGCTCTAAAAATTAAAAAAACCTCATCAAAATCCGTTGCGCGGTTTTAAAGATTTTTTTAGACAAGTTACACAAATTGAATCTAACCCCAAAGTAAGCAAATTGTCTGCTTGTGTTATGGGTGTTAGACAACGAATACATAGAAATACTTAACATACCAGGATAAATTTAATAAACACTCAGACCCGGAAATGCAGATATCTAAATGTTCATCACACAAATGTCTGCCCCCGTCGGGAATCGAACCCGAGCTTCCCGGTTGGAGTTAGACGTGTACGGTAGTCCCTCGACCAACGAAGCGGTCAAATAAAAATGATACCGTACTTGAAAAATTACTATAATCGATTGCATAATGTTTTTGTGCTAGAGAAAAACATGCGAACACGTAGACCTCTTGATGGTACAAAATATTTTTAAATTCAGCATATGTATCTACTATTTCAGGGTATTTTTATTTAAAGTTCTTGACCTGTGCTTAGGTTAAATTTCCAATACATTTACTACACGCGTTAACGGTAAAGCAAGGAATTAAAAAATTCGTTACAGGACTTGAATCCTTAGTAGCTCAAATGGTTAGAACATTCGTCGACTTTAACAAAAGGTTACAGGTTCTAATCAGGGAAATTTTTTTTTCTTTAAAATTTAAAGAAAATTTCTGTATTATTCGTTTATTAATAACACATATCTAACATAATTTTCGTGAAAGTGGCTTAAATTTTCTCTCCAGGCTCCTATGAAGAATAGACCATCTGCGTTCCTGAAAGGCAGCTCGTAAAAGGCGAGCATAGGCTTACCGTCACTAACACCGGGACATCCTACTAGGTGATAGAGTTTTGCAGCGACTCGCCGGGATTAGTACCACCACCTTACCTATTCCTGCCTCCATAACGTCATGACGTGTTCCGGTTTGAAGGGTAAGGTAGCCGGTAAACTTACTTTTGTTCGAGGCCTAACATCCCGGCCTCAGGTTGGCAACGCGCCATTACCACCTTTGGTGTCTCCAGGCGGCGTGAATTTCTTACCATCAGGAACTCCGTCTGCTTGTTTGCTTCTAATATCATAAAAAAAAGTATGTATAAATAGAATCTAATGCGCATATAAATAATTCATGTAATATATATTGGGATATTATGATCTACTACCGAGTTGTTCGCTCGAGTGGGTGTGTGCGGACTGTTATTTATGGCGCGCAATCCTCATTGGAACACGCGTTTGTGACTTTAACATGAAAAGCGGATTTGAAACAAATTGAATAGAAAATAAGCTCGTTATTCATCGTCTCTTACTCCGTACCTGTGGAAGGACATGTACAGTTTCATTGGAAATACTAACCTTTACTTTTATAGCATTTTAAACTCCAATAAAAAATAAATAAATAAAATAAATATCCTTGGACAAGTTACACAAATTGAATCTAACCCTAAAGTAAGCAAAGTTTTCGTTTCGCCGTTTCTTCTCCTGATTGGCTAGGCTTGGAAATCACCTATCACCTAGCTTATGGTAGTTAGGGTTAAACCTAGTTATATTTTAAAATTTTGTTCAAATATTAAAACATACTATGTTATAATTCTTAATAATAAATTTGTATAATTTTAAAGATGATTGCACACCACAATGTGGTAGAATATGTTGGTATTAAGAAATATCTTTTGTAACAGTTTGTCAAATAATTATACGATTTAAGTATTAATATAAATAATTGGATTAAAAGTTAAAGTGTATGTAATTAAATACTATTTTTTATTAAATACATAAAAATATATATATATATATATATATATATATATACCAGAATAAATTTAATAAACACCAATATTCAACAACGGATGGAAAAAGTTGTCTTATATCTATACCCAATCTCAGCATATAATAAATAATAGTACTACATACAGAAGACGCACTGTCGAACAAAACACAAGCAAAATTAAAACTTGAGCCCTGGAGTTAAGGTTTTTAGCCCCAGATAGAAACAGATGGGCGTTATCTATTTGATGTGTGTATATATGTGTGCCTATGGCACCATAACTTTTAAACTTGTGGGCCAAATTTGATGCGGATTTTTTCGATTGAAAAGCTGATGCGCTAAATTACGTGTAGGCTTTTTTAAGGTTATTGATTTTTTAAATTTATTATTATTTAAATTAATGTGAATTTTATTACATTTTTGGTACCTCTAGAAGCTATTAATAAACTGTGGGTTAAATCTTGATTTCCAAGATTTTTAAATGTCAAAAAGAATTTGATATAAAGAATCTTGCATAAATTATTAAATCTCATACGTTTCCTAGTGATTTTATTGAAGTCGTTCAAATACAAAGCCATGATTTATAAAGGCATTATGATGAAATCATTAAATACTAATGATCTAAAATTAAGACTACAATGACTTAAACATTTTTCATCGAACGACTCGAATACTAATGAATTACTTCTTCAATTAATTCAATGTGGAAATCCCTTAAGGGTATAATCAACGGTTATTGGGGACATAAATTATATTATAGTGTTCGGAGACAATACAAAAAGTGAATTTACATGTCTGAACGCCTTTGACCTTACCACCTCTGGAGTTTTATTTTCAATAGGAGATTTTACTCCCTAAATTGTATTAAATGGTTTTCTATAACAATACACACTATTTTTTATTACTTAACATGGTTATCAAAAACTATTATCTTATGAATGAATTAGAAATGGACTGTCGCTTGTAATATTTGTTGTTTAGAAGACACATGCTGTTACTTAAGCGACGATATAGTGAGAGCAGTGTTCTTTTACCTCTTTTTTATGATATTGGAAGGCCAACAAGCAGACGGATTTCCTGAAAGAAATTCACGCCGCCTAAAGACACCAAAGGTGGCAATGGTGCGTTACCAACCTGAGGCCGGGATGTTAGGCCTAGAGCAAAAGTAAGTTTACCGGCTACCTTACCCTCCAAATGTTATGGCGGCAGCAATAGGTAAGGTGGTGGTACCAATCCGGGCGAGTCGCTGCGAAACTCTACCACCTTCGTAAATCTGAGGGAAAGGAAAGCTGTTAGAAGTTCAATGTGTCTGTGTGTATGTGTTTTTCTGTGATATCATAACTTTCGAACGAGTGGACCGATTTCGATGCAGATTTATTTGTTCGAAAGCTGATATTGTCGTGATGGAATTTAGCTACAATACATATAGACTTTATTGGGGTTTATTGCAAATTTTTAGTTTAAGTATAATTCTTATGTATGTGTACAACTCTTTTTAAAGGTATCAAGGAAAAGTATTAAACATGACTTCTCAGCTAACGTGTTTTTATGAAATTGGTAGACATACAAGCAGACGAACTTCCAGATTTAAAATTTATATATGTAATGGTGCTTTGTCAACGTGAGGCTGTCAAATTAACCAGTTACTTTGCCTCCGTTTTGGAACATTGGTAGGAACTGACGACAAAGTCGTTGCAATAGAAAAGGAGTTAGGTAATATACTTATGTTGCATAGAACTCTACCACTTCGTTTATGGTCATGGTTTTACTGCAGTAAATAAGCAGACGGATTTCGTGATGGTAAGAAATGCACGCCACCTAGACGGGAAAAAGAAATCAGGGAAATAAGTTGACATACCACAGAGTAGTGTCAAGAGTCCCCTAAACCCAGAGGCGTATTATCCCTAAGGCAAAGTAGGCATGTGCCTAGGGGCGCAAGATTACAAAAAGGCGCGCGCGAGGGAGTTATTGACCAAAAATAACAATGTTAATATTTAAGTTAAAATACACACACAGTCAGATCTGATTCCACATGGGCAGCATGCATGTCCATGTTCCTTCTGTCCTTGCTTTCTTCACTCTTATCATATATTTCATTCATACGTACACGTGTTCTGGTCTACCTAGTTATGTCTAGTTAGTTAGTAATCTCTATTAAATAGAGGGGCGCAATCGAAGTGTTTGCCTAGGGTGCTTTTTTCATTTAATCCGCCTCTGCCTAAACCTGCATATTTGTATAAAATGGGTAATTAATGTGGTGGAAGCCAGGCAAGTCTACAAGACAATATTTGAGACTATACTCCTTTGCCTACTATGTAAGGGACATAGCGTGAAGGGCACTCTATATTCTCTGCCTACTTCGTTATGAACTTAGCGTCAAGACATGTATGTATGTACTTAAATCAGTTTATTGCAATATACTTCTAGGCGATCGCGTGGGAGAAGGCACTAGTAACTCAGCTATCCCAAAGTTCTGATATTAATACAACGGGCTATATTCATCACAAATTGTCTCCATTGTTGTATGTAGCGCGACGTGTGAATGAATTGTGCTTTGGCCTATGCCCTGCGTGACTCAATGTAGCAAAAAGAGGGGTAAACCAATTATATTATTACATTGTTGTATATTAGACAAAGTTGTCCAAGTTTATGTCCATTTCTTTGGAGCAAGGAAGTTTATTTCATCTTTCTATCTATTAAAAGTATAATTGGAAAATAAAACAATAAATCTGGTCATAACCTATCCGTAATGCAGCTAAAAATTGTCTCGATCTCGTCAGCTTTCAAACAAAATCCGCATTGAAATCTGTCCATACGTTTAGGAGTTATGATGTCATAGATAGACACTCTTTTTCTGTCACGGGTAAAAATGCATAGGTAGAATAAATGAATATCACTGGATAAATTATTTAATTAAAGTGAAGTAATTTTTTTAAGCAAGAAATATGAAACTTTACTGTTGAGCTACTTATTAAAAATGAGTAGACATATACGTTATTAGTATTTCTGGAAACTCGGGTAGAGTTGGAGGAGACTAAGGAGGTGAAATAGGGGTTAAAAGTTTTTACGGAAAACCGTCATTTTTTAAGTTAGAGACATGAAACTTTATTTTTGGGATACTTATTGAAATGATTACATACGTATTAAAGTGTTTCTGGAGATTCCACCCCTAAGGGGATGAACAAGGGATTGAAAATTATGATAAAAGTCCTTATTAATGGGCTATTATCAGTTAATATATTAACTGCCACTCGAGCAAAGCTGCGGGTAACAGCTAGTACGTATACAAGACAATATAGAATCGTTTACAAGTTGACAGTTTAAAATGGCATTATATAGAGCAGTCTGAAGCAGGTCGGTGAAAGGCGTCCAATATCAGTTCAATACATTTATGTCCCTAGTTTATGTTATGAAGATCTACTTTGTTAGCATAATAGGCTACTATAAAATGGAGATCCTATCTATTGGGTTTAAAGTATTAGTAATCGACTTCGACAATGTCTATTTTAGTAGAGTTTTAACTTGATTCGATTATTACGCTTAGGATTGAACTAAACGAATAAACGAAGACAAAAGTAATATGAATTTGGCGGATTGAAATATTGTAAAATTACATAAAAATCTTAAATCTAAGAAATTTATACCCCCAACAAAAGTTATCTTAATAAAGCTCAGAACCTTTTCACGTCAGCTTACAAACGAAAAATCCGCATCGAAATCGGTCCATCCATTCCAAAGTTATGATGTCACAGACAGAGACACGAAAGTACGCCAAACTTATAAAAAAAAGCCAAACTTATAATAAACTAAAAAAAGAAGTTTTTAATTTTTTGTTACTATCAAATAATTTGTAAAACACCCAAGTAGTAAGGAAACGTTGAAAAGAGTCATCCTTTTGACAGAATGTCTGGTTGGACTTGGGCATGGATACGGACATGAAGAGCTTTGGTAGAGAGACTTCTGAACTAATTTTACATACATACATATCTTTACGCCTAGTCCTTTACGGGGTAGGCAGAGAGTATCGAGTGCCAGACCTTGCACCAGAAAACACTTGCACTGTTTTATTTAATATATTTAAATAAAGAAATAATTATTGCCAACCGGTTTCGCTTTTACAGCAACTTCAGGTCTATGTTTAATTATTATAAACCTAATAAATTTACAAAAAGTTATTTCCGATTAGCTCACATTGTTATTTCATATTTTTTTAATAGTTTTCATATATATAAACGCCTCGCCTCCGCCTCGTTGGTCGAGTGGCTAGCGTACTCGCCTAACTGCATCGACGAATCGCGAGGCTCGGGTTCGATTCCCGACGGGGGCAGGCATTTGTGTGATGAACATTTAGATGTCTGCATTTCCGGGTCTGGGTGTTTATTAAATGTATTCTGGTATCTATTTAAGTATTTCTATGTAATAGTATCGTTGACTAACACCCATAACACAAGCATATAATTTGCTTACTTTGGGGTTAGATTCAATTTGTGTGACTTGTCCAGAGAGATATAAATAAATAATAAATATCCCTGGATAACTCACACAAATTGAATCTAACCCCAAAGTAAGCAAATTATATGCTTGTGTTATGGGTGTTAGTCAACGATTCTACTACATAGAAATACTTAAATAAATACCAGAATAAATTAAGTAAACACCCAGAACCGGAAATGCAGACATCTAAATGTTCATCACACAAATGTCTGCCCCCGTCGGGAATCGAACCCAAGCCTCGCGGTGAGTCGAGTGTAGTTAGGCATATACGCTAGCCACTTGACCAACGAGGCGGTATATTATTATATTGTATAAAATATATAATAGAGTTTCACCAAGTGCCAATGATGAAATCAATTCAATATGTAAAATTAAACTAACTGATCGACATTGATAATGTCAAGTTCTAGTTTGACGGGCAATTTTTTTTTTATGATGTTGGAAGACAAACAAGCAGACTGATTTCCTGGTGGTAAGAAATTCACGCCGCCTAGAGATACCAAAGGTGGTAATGGTGCGTTGCCAACCTGAGGCCGGGATGTTAGACCTCGAGCAAAAGTATGTATACCGGTTACCTTACCCTCCGAACCGGAACACGTCATGACATTATGGCGGCAGGAATAGGTAAGGCGGTGGTACCAATCCGGGTGAGTCGCTGCGAAACTCTACCACCTTGTTAGATGTCACGGTGTTAGTGACGGTTAGCCTTTGCTCGCCTTCTACGAGCTGCCTGGCAGGAAGGTAGATGGTCTATTCTGCAAAGGAGCCCGGACCAACACGGGGGCAATTGGGGCACTATTTTCACGACTTTTTGTTATTATTACGAAATCTATATTTTTAGATATAATAAAATCATATACGGCAAAGCAACTTTTTCTCTGTATGTTTGTTTATGGTCGATATTAAAGGTTAACAGATGGAATGTGACGCGACACCTCGAGAACAATAGGCCTGTAGGCGAACAGGGCGCGTTGATAGCGAGTATGTCTAGCACGAACAACTATCGACTTCGAGTAGTTTCATCGAGTTTTGGTTTTCTACAAAGTATCTCTATTCTATCAATATATATATATAAAAGTGCACTAGACGTGTTTTCTTTTTGCTCTCTTTCTGAAGCTTTTGTTTTGAGTATCTCTATCTTAGAGAGTTAGTTTTATAAATAATATTGAATCTTTACGTCGAGACTGCACTTTCTCTCTCTCACTCATCTCACGCTTAAATTTTTGTTCTGGTGTTAATCTGAATCAGAACCCCAATTCCAACCTACCTGTATTTATTTTAGTTTCTTCTTTGCTTAATTATTGAAGGTATCAACTCTCATTGCAACTCTAAGTAACTTGATTCAGTACTTTCTTGGTCTTCCCCTCTCATGTACTCACATAATATATGGTGACTAATAATTTTGCTATCTACGCCTTTCTCTATTTTCTAAATTAAACATAACACTATTTTTTTTACTTTTTGCGTGCTAGACTCTTTTCAAAATATATATTTGACGTTTAATTACTATTGAGTAATCGATTAGTTGATTTTCGATACGAAGTAATGTTCATAGTAGATGTACGATACCTACACAGATCATATCGATGGCAGTTATGTAATATAGTAGCTTACACTGTATGTTATCGTGAATATAGTGAAGAGTTCTAGAAAGAATTAACAAGAGACTAATTTTTACCATCTTAAGGCGCATCCTTCGAATTTAGTCTTTGTTTAAAAGTATGACCACAGGTGTGATAAAGAATCATAAAAAGGGCTATTTTTTGTTTACTCATACCCTTTTAAATAAATTGTCCGTGTTTATTTTTAAGTTTTAGAGTTATTTAAAAATATAAAAACATGTTTAAGTTGGTTTTCGTTTTGAAATTTCGGTTTCGGCGTTTATGACATTTGTGTACATAAATTGTATCGGAGATAGAGTATCATCACGTCCATATACCCGAAAGGATAGGCAGAGGCACAATCAAGGCACCAACGACTAGCCGAAGACACTAAGTTCCACGAGCTTTTGTGAAAGAGATTTCTTAAATATTAAGAAATAGTGGTAATTTGAAGTCATCGCTATCTTCTTTCAACGCTAGTAATAAGAAGAGACAGAACACGTTCAGAGCTATCAGATTAGTTTGTACATGACAGTTTGTACATGGTAGTTTGTACATGACAGTTCTACAGACTTTTGATCTACTCGTCGGAAAACGTAGATCAAACGTAGATTTCTGGACTTATTTGACATGTGTAAAATGTTCCAACTATTTTCATTTGTTTCATTGGGAAAAGATAGCACACACTTAAAATAACTTTAGTTGGTGCTCACTTAGCAGAATTACCTATAAATATAAACAAAGTATATACTTTTTTTCAAATGTTCACAACTTAGCCACATTATCTGCAAAAATCAAAATTTGACATCTTTTCTATTGCAATTGGAAATAGAAAAGCTGATCTCCAGACGATAAAAAATACACAAATGTTTCAATAAAGCCTATTTTATTGTCAACCCTAAGCTAGGACTAAGCCTCTAGAATAAGTTTTTTTTATGTTATAGGAAGGCAAACAAGCAGACGGATTTCCTGATGGTAAGAAATTCACGCCGCCTAAAGACACCAAAGATGGTAATGGTGCGTTGCTAACCTGAGGTCAGGATGTTAGGCCTCGAGTAAAAGTATGTTTACCGGCTACCTTACCCTCCGAACCGGAACACGTCATGACGTTATGGCGGCAGAAATAGGTAAGGCGGTGGTACCAATCCGGGCGAGTCGCTGCGAAACTCTCCCACCTAGTCAGATGTCACGGTGTTAGTGATGATAAGCCTATGCTCTTCTTTTACGAGCTGCCTGGCAAGAAAGGCAGATGGTCTATTCTGCAAAGGACCCCGGACCAACACGGGGAAAAAGTTGATCGATCTTCTCTAAATTTTAAAATAAAAATAAGACAGTAGCGACCACTGACGTGACGTGAGGTGACTGACGAAAGCAGTGTGAATACGTAATAAGATGTTGACAAATATATGAATTGTAGCAAAACCTTAACACTCAGTCAGTTATGGTCACCTGACACCTACGAAGAACTACGAAGACCTACTGGATCATATATACTGTTTAAAGCATTATTATTAGAGGATAGTCTAGAAAAGTCAACCTTTAGTACGAGTATTTCCTCGCCTCTGATATAGGGGTCCGCGGTAAGGCTTGACTTCATGAGATCCCGGGCTAGCGGGTCGAGCAGCAAAAAACATGTTCTTGTCAATCCTATTAATATTATAAATGCGAAAGTTCGTAAGTTTGTTTGTTTGTTACTCCTTCACGCAAAAGCTGCTGAACCGAATGTCATGAAATTTGGCACACATATAGGTTATGTGGATGAACACATAGGATAGCTTTTATCCAGAAACAATGTTCATATGGGACCAAGTGGCAACTTTTTTTAATAGTGAAAGATGTTTTGCGCATAAATCACTTAACCTTATAATATTTAAAGGTTTAACTGCTATAGGACTACAACCCAAAAACATGATCTCTAATTAGTGTGATCCTATCTTTTGTAGTTTCGTAACGGATAAAATGCCGTCCCGTAATAAAAATGTCATAGCCACTGACATTTTGGATGTTAATCCCAAGTTCGACGAGAAAGTGATTGGGTATTATCTGAGGAGAGACCTTTTCTATGTGCCGCAGTGACATGTGACACTTGGGCACTTATCTTTACGTTGGCTGATATGATGAGAAACTGATTCTCTGACTAATGACAATATTGTCACGCTACTTAAGCGCTTGCTTTAAGAATAGTACACCTAAAATTAACCTAACGTATGATTTACTGAAAGAAGCAATAGTTTTGCTAGAAAATATGAAAGAAATATTTATAACTCGACATTTATAACAGTTTGTGTATTTTTATTGAGATTTTAATCAAACATAAGTATGTATATAAGTATACTTAATTATTTTTTGTCAACTATGTTAATCAACTGTTCTATTTTAAAAGTCAAAGTCAAAAAAACAGGTTTTTTTATTGCGTATTTTTTAAATAATTTTTTATTCATGACAACATTCAATCATGACATGTCACCAAGACTTAATCTTTTTAAAAAAAACAGGTTTTTTTATTGCGTATTTTTTAAATATTTTTTTATTGTTGTAAATATTTAAAAAAATGGATTCCGACTTACGGTTTTTTATTTATTTTTTATGTGAAATAATCGTGACCTTTTATACACTACAGATGTTATAGGTGTGTCGCTGTCTTGTGTCCGGGATGTAAAGTCAATTGTGCAAGTCCATTAGGGGTCCATACAAGTATAATTGAATTGTATAAACTAAAGTTTCGTTATTGTTATGTTTTTTTTATTTATTCACTAATCATAATTTTTGGAGTTTACTCCTTAAGAAACGATTTGAGTTATAAGGCCCGGTACGGAAATTTTATGAGGAGTAAAATCAAGTGTAACACGAAAAGTTAAGGCGTTACGTAGAAAGAGACAAACATAAATATCTGTAGGATTGAACGTGTAAAAGAATGAGATGGAATACATTACACAGCGTATCTCATTCTCGGGATTTCCTCCTGCGCGATACTTCGTAGTCTCCGTGCAGGTGGAGTTACTGTCTATTAAAATACTGACTATTTGGATCACACTTCTAATGTCTGCGGTGATACTAATTTAAGAATAATTAACATAACTAAATCTACTGTAGGAGATATGTGTGCTGCAAAATACATTTCGTAAGAACTAATCTCCAATCGTGCGTCGTAGCTGACATACACATACTTTTTTTTATTATCATCATTTAATTTATTTCCTTTTCTCAATTTCATTTCATGTAACCTTATTTGTATTAAATCAAATAAAGCTCCATTATCATTATTATAACGCTTACTTCAACCCTCAACTTCTTTTATATAGATGAGTCAGTACTGGTTCATGAAATCTTCTTTAACCGTTTACGCATCGCTCCTAAACGACTGAAACGATTTTGATAAAACGTTTGTGTGTGTTTAAAGGGATTCGATAATGATTAAGATTCATAATTTGGTCCTGTGGAAAATGTTTTTTTTTTAATTGTAATTAGTAGTTGATTTTGGAATGTTTTACATTGGATCCGGCAGACTGCGCTACTATCTTAACATCAATTATTATTATGTGAGTGTCAAGCGATATGAAATTTGCTGGGTCGGCTAGTATTAGTATAGATTTTTAAAGTTAGTTTTATTACTAAACTCGTAGTGATAAAATCTATGTCTAGATTATGTTTTGTGCAATCAGCTTTCACTACTTAAACATGCTACAATAATACCACTAATTTCCATAAAACTTATATTTACTCCTGATTCTTATCTTCATGTACATTTCCAAACTTTATATCTAATATTATGGTCAGTGTTGGGGGTCTATAGCATTTACAAAAATGCAGTCATTATGTCTTTATAATTATTAATTAATAACAAGTGGTCCAGTTTCTTAATGTTATAATTATTATTTACTATCTGTTGCTCGCGGCTTCGCCCGAGTTTTCACAGGAACACACAAAAAGTAGACTATATGTTAATCCAGGTCACAACCTATCAGTGTTACAAAATTTCAGACAAATCCGTTTAGCCGTACGAGATAATGACAGTGTCTTGTTCCGTCCTGAAGAGTAGAGTACCCGTAGAAGACAGTGACGCCCCAGTAAAATGTATGTTGTCTTTAGGCTACAATTATCTCTTACTATCAGTAGACCCGGGTGCTTATTAGCTATCTTTTCTCATAAAAAACAACAAAGTTAGTTGCTATAGCTTGTTGATCTCATTATCATTTCTTATCCTTACCAATATCATAAATGGAATGTAAGTTTTTTTGTAACATTTTGACAAGAAAACTATTTAACCGTTCCAAACCATCAAAACTTTGTACACATATTCCTAAAGATAATAAAAATAATTATTTTTTAATTAATGACTTTAACGTGGGCGAAGCGAAGAAGATTAGGTATATGACATATAACATAATGCCTACTCATGTCGGGAATCGAACTCGAGCCTCGCGTTTGATCAGTGAAGTTAGACATGTAGCCTGTGAATATAATGTTGGAAATTTCCTATGGCTACCTTCCGATTTCATTATCAGATTCGCTTCCCTCCTATTTTTTTTTATTTCGCTTCCTATTTCAATAGTATTTTCATTCAAACATACATCACAAGTAAAATAAAAACTTGCAATAAAAAAGCAGCTGCAAAAGTTGCACAAGTTCACCAAATTTCACACGTTGCAATTAAAGTGACATTTACACTGCAATTTCACAATATTATGATTAAAACGCACGTCACTCTGTCCATTAGATTTAATCAATGCCAAAAAGTAATTTATTCAATTTAACCTTTAATAGCATTAGCCGAAGATAAAGATTAAGTCTTGGTGACATGTCATGATTGATTTCGCAGTAATCTATTCTTAGAATACCTGTGAAAGCAAATCATAAACGAGTTGCTTGTCAAGGATATCGAATATAATCCCAGACGTCGCAGGTAGCACTGATCTAAAATGACCAGGAAGGATTAATGTTTCGCCGCCCACGTTATCAGTAAGTACATCTAGTTCATAACTCGCACAGTTATGGATCAGGGCTTCCCGTTTACTGTCTATGATGCTTTACTTGCGTTTATTTAAATAACAACTATGGCGAACGTTACACGATAGATTTTGCGTCAGTTTTATCACTGAGTTACGTTAGGATGATGTACATAACGTAATGATTTTGGTTTTATGAAAAACTGTAGCCAAAGTGTAAGTGCTTGCTTACAACTAAGCTTTATAGGTTGGTAAATGGATTTTAAGTAGGGAGTGATGAATTATTTTTAATATAGCTTTGATAATAGATAGATAAATAGAATAAAATCGTTTATTTGACAGAATCTAAACTAGAGGTACTTTTGATGCGACTATATAAAACTGTAATCTAAGACCGGATCGGAACGCAGACACACACGCAGGCTCTTAGAGATTGTCTAGTAAGGACGTTTTACTCGCGTAGACATATGTGCGTAGACATACCCGCGTAACTGATATACTTAAAACAATATAAAACCCGTCGACAATCCAGATGGTCGCGTTTCTTGATTCACTCGTAAAACGCTTGCAATGAGCGCGTCAAACAATTCGTGCGTACTACGCGCGAGTGTGATACTCGGGAAACATTACTGCGTTCAGGAACTACGCCCGTGTTCCTGGCGTGTGGATCAAAATAAAGCACAATTACTTAGATAAGTAACTTTTATCAATGAAGCTAATAAACACTACAGCCACAGAATGGAAAGCAATAATTAGATATTTATTTCACACAGACCTTATAATAGGTACTACAAGTACCTGATGATTCTTTATAATTCAAAATATATGGTAGAATTTTATGTAGGCTAAATCACCTGCGTCAATCATCTAAAATAAACAAAAATGTATCTATAATATCTACGTTTAAGAAGTTCCCATCTACGGTATGAAAGCCACAACACAACCGATGTATTCGAGTCAACAGTCAAGCAATACAAGTCCTTTTTTGCGTAAGTACACACGTAAAACGCGATATCTGGATACAATATAAATAACAATATATACCTATTGTGTCCAGATACTACGCACGTAAAATACCTTTTGTGGACAGAGTGTAAGAAGTACCGGCGCGGCGGCGAAAACACAACGGGCTTGCATTCAAAACATAACTTGCTTGATGAAAAGTGATATTTTATTTCAGCGTGGAAATATATGAACCGATAGATTACGAATTACGAGTAAATATTAGGTACAAATATTCTCATCATTCATCAAAGACACAACGGTCTCATTCAGTTAAATCAATTAAGGGTCAATAAAATCAATACAAAAAGATTTAAGAAATAACCAAGCAATCATTCATTCATATCATTTTTTAAAGACATTGTGGATAAAAATTTATGAGTTACTCGTACATTCACAATATTTTTATATCTGTCACTTTGCGTCTATTACAAATACAATGTAGAATGTCAATTCTGCCAACCGTATACGTCAGATAGTATCACAAAATACTCAAAGGTGGTACACGCCTTGCAACATGAGTTCTCATTGTTGGACCGGTTAAGCAAATCGTCCACATATAAATTACGTACGTCATTGCGATCTGTGATATCGACAGCTCATACATCAAGAGAGGACGGTTGGTATCTGTGTCGTTCGATCATCCGCGAATAACGAACGCTAAAGTGACCTTAGAGGCTGCCGTGGGTGTGCTCGGGCTTAACCTTAATCGATATTGCGATTTATTTCACCTGGCATTGTTTTGTATGGCCACTGCTTTTGATAGTTTTGTGAAATGACAAGATGTCTAATAGAAAATGTTGCGTAGAATTTTTGGGGATACTGTATTATGTTCAGGTTACCCAAAGGCTTATATCACCACCTATCCTATTGTGGGACTTAGTGTCGTCGACTAGCGTGGGTGCCTTGTTAGTGCCTCTGCCTACCTCTTCGGGGATATGAGCGGGAAGATACTTACTTTAGAAAGATCAAAGATTTGCATCTTTTTTGTAATTTATTGATGTTAAAGTTTTTACCAAAATAAGTTAAACGTATAAAAATGGCAACATTAGTATGGACGAGTTTTAGAATAAAACTAGCTTTTTGCCCATGACTTTGTCAGCTTATAAGTTATGATTTTCATCTAGACTATCATCCCTCGTTATTCACTCTATGAATCCTTAATTTATGCAAAAATAATGCGGTGTAGTTTGAGGTCGGGTTCTTAACTATATGCATATAAAATTTCATCAAAATTGACCAACTGACCAGAGGTTTAGCTGGGACTGCGTAACATACTTTCCCATTATAATATTAGTATGGATAGCTGATTTGTTAACGAATATAATTACGACAACCATGTTTTTTTGTGAGAGGTAAACGAACAAGCACTCGGCTCTCCTGATAATTAAATATAACGGTGGCATATAGGCACCATAGATGTTACAGGTGCGTTGCTGTCCTGTGGCCGGGATGTTAAGCCTATTGTGCAAGTTTAAAAACATAAAATACATAAATCTACATCGATGTAAACGGCTACTCTACCTTCCGAGCGGGACATGACAGAGTCAAATCGCCATGAGTAGGTAGAGCGGTAGATCCCGACCCGAGCAAGTTGCTGCACAGCATTCTACCACCTTGGCTTGTTAGTGATGACCAATATTTTAACCAGTGCAACCTGGGGTTTGATCACCGTGGGCAAGTTAATATGTACTTAATAATGTATCATCAAATAAAAAATATATACTTCGGACGTACAGTCCGAAGTATATATTTTTTATTTGATGATATTGGAAGGCAAACAAGCAGGCGGATTTCCTGATGGTAAGAAATTCACGCCACCTAGAGACACTAAAGGTGCGTTGCCAACCAGAGGCCGGGATGTAAGGCCTCGAGCAAAAGTAAGTTTACCAACTACCTTACCCTCCGAACCAGAACACGTCATGACGTTATGGCCGCAGGAATAGGTAAGGCGGTGGTACCAATCCGGGTGAGTCGCTGTAAAACTTTACCGCCTAGTCAGATGTCACGGTATTAGTGACGGTAAACCTATACTCGTCTTTTGCGACCTGCCTGGCAGGAAGGCATATGGTCTATTTGCTGAAGAGTAGCCCGGACCAACACGCGAAGAAGCTTTGGATTTTATTTTCTACATAACTAGCCGACCGGCAAACTTCATATCGCTTCACATTATCTGCCACTAACAGTTTGTTTGGAAAATATACTTTTTTAAAATGAGAAAGGAGAGACATAAGAAAGAAAATAAGGTTGTCTGGCAGAGATCGCTCTGAAGCGATAAGACCGCCTTTGTGCACCTAAGTTAAATATTATAAGTGAAAGAGTGTGTATTATTTTGTAAATTTTGGTGCATAATAAATTTTATTCATTCATTCATTCATTCAAGGCCGTGCTCCGCTGGTTCACTCATGTAGAAAGAATGACACATGAAAGATTGACAAAGCAGATATTAATGCGAATGTGGATGGATGTAGGTACCCGGGGAGACCTAAGTTGACATTCCACGATTAAATACCTCGGGTATTATCCGAAGGTGACTAGAAAAATCCAATTGAAATTGTTACAGCCATAAAATTAGCTCTATCCCATATTTCATGTTTAAAGAAATTACGGATTACGTGTACGAAGAATAAAATTAATAAATATCCCTGCACAAGTCACATAAATTGAATCTAACCCCAAAATAAGCAAATTATATGCCTGTGTTATGGGTGTTAGTCAACGATACTATACATAGAAATACTTAAATAAATACTAGAATAAATGTAATACCCAGACTCCGGGTCGGGAATCGAACCCGAGCCTCGCGGTTAGTCGAGGTAGATAGGCGTGTACGCTAGCCACTCGACCAACGAGGTGGTTAAAGTATTATAGTAGTAGTAGTAATAGTAGTAGTAGTAGTAGTATATTCACGCCCATATCCCCGAAGAGGTAGGCAAAGGCACAACCAGAGCACCCACAACTAGCCAGGGATACTAAGTCCCACAATGTGATAGATGGCAAGCTTATCGCCAAACGGGCACATATCCTATCCCAAGCTGCATTTTTTTTATTACAAAATTGGAAATACCCTATTTTATTTCGAACCCGGGACCTCATGCAGTCAAGTCCAACAACTGAACCGCTAGACCACAGAGGCGATTATAGTCTTTATTAAATTATGATAAAAAACTATATTATCGACTTCATTTTACTCTTGCCTTTATATTTGTTTATTAATAAGACAGATTAAATAAATATTTTCTGATAATAGATTTTCCATAAAGTAACGAATGGTTAAGTGCTAAAATTACCCAATTCACTTTCGTGTTACTAAAAAAATGTGATTGAAATAGTTACTTCAATAAAATTAGCTCTATCCCATTTTTCATTTTTAAAGAAATTACGGATGACGTGTAGGAAGAATAAAGAAGACATTAGTAGTACGGCACGCGCCTAAAGATATCTACTTAAAGGTCTGTAATAATATGTGCATACAATGCCTTCATACATTCCTTTCTCTATTAAATCTATAAGCATTAATGTCAATTTTTCAAATTCTTTTCCCATTGATGTACGATTGTAAGACTTGGAATTACATACAAATAACGTTTTATCTACAAATATTAAGTTATGAAAGATTAACATAATATTGAATAAGATTAGATATAAATTGAAGATTTTGTTTTAAATTGTTGTAATCCGTAATGTTTATTTGTAGCTGACGTGTTATTTTACTTTGACAATAAATTCTATCTTTTTTAAAAGGAAATTGAGATTGATTGGTATGGCCCCATCGTTGGTTAAGGGGTTAAGCGGGATATTCATTAGATGGACATTGGACAAGGCAAGTCTGTCAGACAACCTGCGATTGTCCTACACTAGGCAGGTAGGTTAAAGTCCTGGTTGCCGAGGAGTTTGTTTTGCCGTTTCTTTTTCTGACTGGCTAGGGCTGGAAACGGTGGTAGTCAAGTTTTGGCGCCATCGAGAGAAAAAATGGTCGAAGTTTTTTCGTAATTATTGAATTTCGAGTTGATATTGAGTGAAATTAGTCAATTTTGGTGGCATTTTGTACAATTTTGTTTAGAGAAAGTGCACAAATGAAATAATCATGAAGAAATAAGCGTTTCGTGTATTTTCTCGTTGCCGCCACACCTCATCACATAAGCCTGAGTAATGAGGCCACCGCTTTACCAAGAGCTTGACATGTCTTACTGACGACTTGAGACTGATGACTAATTATAATTGACTAAAATTAATACAAAATTTGATGCAAATTTCTTCTTGCATAACGGCAAAATATTAACGTGAAGGCCAAAACCTAAAGAAAACGGTGGTAGTTTATGGTAGACAGGGTTAAATTTAACTATAGTTTTAACATGTAATAAATAATTAAAATAGTTATGAATTTTAATAATTGGCTTAAAAGTAAGTATACATAATTATATAATATTAAAAAAATATTAAAATATTTGCACACCAAAATATGGTAGAATATGTAGATATACTTAAATATTTTTGTTACATCTCATTTACACACATATTCTGCAAATAAATAATTTTCTTTGTTTCTAGAAGGAATTAAGAATCAAGGCAAGGCAAGGCACTTGCCTGCAGGCATGTTCCTCAAGTGAATTCCCAGCTTTAGCGTATCCGCCAAACAACGCGAGGCTCGGGTTCGATTACCCACACGGGAAGGCATTTGTGTGACAAAAATTTCATCGTTTATTTTTTATGCCATTATATAGTGAACTTAAACACAGATCTCCTGATGGTAACTCAATTTAATATTAAAAAAAAATGCTTAGTCAAATTAAGAAGATTTTCTTACGTATAAAATTGTTGTGTCACAATGTTAGTTACAGTACTCCTCCGAAACGGCTTGACCGATGCTTATTAAATTTTGTGAGCATATTGAGTAAGTCTGAGAATTGGTCAACGTCTATTTTTCATACCCCTAAGTGTTAAGGGTGACTCACCTCAATTTTTTATAACAGAATAACGTCTGCCGGCTCAGCTAGTATTTGTATAAGTAGTGTGGCAGTTATGGCTCATTAAAAAGTTTTAATAAAACGAATAAATAGATGTTACTTAGATAACATAAGCGTCAAACCGGTCATCTTAGCGTGCCGCTACTATAAAAAACAGTTTTTAATTTTATTTTTATGATAATGGAAGGCAAACAAGCAGACGGTTTTCCTGATGGTAAGAAATCACGTCGCCTAGAGAAACCAAGGGTGGTTACCTTCCGAACCGGAACACGTCAACGGCATCGGACGTTATGGTGGCAGAAATAGTTAAGGTGGTGGTACCAATCCGCGGTGGCGAGTCGCTGCAAAACTCTACCACCTAGTAGGATGTCACTTCGTTACTGACGGTAAGCCTATACTCGCCTTTTACGAGCTGCCTGGCAGGAAAGCAGATAGTCTATTCTACACAGGAGCCCGGACCAACACGGGGACCATAAATGAACCATAAATGAGTAAATCTGGCAATGAAATGCTCATCTCAATATGTTATAATCTATTTTAAGTAAACAATTTAGCGATGTTTGGTTCTGAGGAGGGTATTGACATAACTGATCCTCGCGACAAACGATAGCAATGTCAAAACATCGCCATTGCAACAAAACAAACATTGATTCGTTTATGATGTAATAGTTATCCTAATGATGGCATGATTACAGCTGGTTGTTTTCGATATGTGTTATAGTATGCCCTGCAATTCATTGTTTTTTTTTAATGAAAGAACAGCGAACAAGAACTCTGCTTTCCCCGAAGGTAAGAGACAACCATGAAGCCTTGCAATTATTTGTTTTTTTTTTAAGTGAAAGAATTGGTAACAAGCACTCGACTCTCCTGATGGTAAGAGACAACCATGGCCTATAGACTCCACAGATGTAGGTACCAAGTGCGTCACTGTCCTGTGGCCGGGATATCATTCTAGTCTACCCTATACACCGGACCGGAAAATGACAGTCATTATAGCGGGAATATATTAGTCTCTAATACTTATTGTATAAAATCTGTTTCTATACTACTAGCCGATAGTACATCTATGTATCTATTGGATTTGAGCTTTGGATTTGTGTTTGTGTGTTGGCGATAGGCTTGCCACATATCACATCATGGGACTTTAAGTATTCGGCTAGTCGTGTGTGTCCTGGTGCTGCCTCTGCTTACGCCGTCCGGTGGTATGGGCGTGGAGATACTTTTACTTGCCAATTCGGCGAACTTCGTATCGCTTTACATTAACAGTTTATATGGACAAAATAGAAGTCTGGTTTCTCCCAATTTCCCTGCATTCTCCCTGTGTTTCTCTTCATTTGATACTTTTCCTGACAATAACCAATACAATAAAAAGAATTAGAATAGCTTGTCCATCCATTTAAGCACGATGACTGTGAAATCAGAGTAATTTAAAGGCTATAAATAATAATCTATTAAAAAATAAGTATTAGTACTCGGGCAAAGCCGCGAGTGGAAGCTAGTTCGACATATATGCTAACAACTCGACAAATGACTCAGTAATAACAGCTCATTGGCACTTGGATTATAGACTTTAGATCTTTGTTAGCTACTTGATGGGGTTAAAAGTTCAAATATTAAAGTTGAACACAAAGGAGTTAAATTGTTAGGGGGTACTTTTAGTCCCTTTGTATTAGATATTAGAAACTTTATAAAGGTTGAAGGTCAAAGAAACGTTGAAGGTTGAAGGTCAAAGAAACGACGCAAGCCTGTAAAAACTAACTCATTAGTACTGGGAAAAATGTTGACGCCAATATTAAATACGTAGGTCACACTATAAGTTTTGCTTAACTTAAAAAAAAACATGTTATGACCAAAATATTATGTATGCATTTACCTTTACATTTTAAACATTTTTCACGCGATCACACGCGATCGATCTTTTTTTTTAAACAGGAGGACCACAGATCTGAAGGCATGTTTTCTACGTGCTGATTGAACGCTGTCACTGCCTCTTCGTAGTTGGTAAAAGTAAAACCTCTCATCAAATCTTTAATTTTGGGAAAAATACACAATTCACAGAGTACGAAGGATGAGTGACGAGATGTACTTTTTTGGAAGCTAAAAATGACTTTTTTTTGTTGGCCGTGTGTGAAGAAGCGTTATCATGGTCTAGGAGAATGCAGCTTTTGGGTCGTCTTTAGCGAACTTTTTAGAACACAAAATTCGACCTCTCTTAAATTCAGCAAACCATCGCCTTATGGTGCTTAAACAAGGTGCTTCTCTCCCAAAAGCATTTTAAAGAAGAGGGGAACAGTCTTGCGGAGAAAGAGAACTTTTAAAATCTTAAAAAAAAACTTCGCTCTAAAATCTTTTAGATTTAATTCCATTTTCGTTGCATACATAGAACTTTGATGTATGATAAAAAAACAATTGACAAATTATTTCCCGCCAATTATTATTTTTTACTAAGAAGGTTGCAACGTTTTAAAAATATGACATTTCAAATTCAAATAATTCCGATTAGCTAGAAGTGCAAAACTTTTAGTGTACTCCATATACCTAGTTCCTCAGTCTCCAATTCAATCCTCAAATCTTCTTGTTGAAAGAGTAATTTATGATATTATATTGAATATATGTATTATGTGTTCTACAATAAAAAGGATACGTCTTGTAATGTATCGTTGTAATCGAAACTTTATAGTCTGCGTAGGTTTATGGTACTGACTTGGATTTTGTACTGCCATAGAGCGCGACACTGGTTGTTGTTACTTAAAAGTACAGTTTAAGATGTCTATATTTAATATTGTTTTGTAGTTGTGAGAAAGGTAAGATAAACCAAAATACTTGACGAGTAGGCAGCTTATGCTTTCGAAGTTTAATACGAACTATCTAAAAAGTATCGCCAAAGATGTAGACAAAGGTACCCATTACTAGTCTAAGACACAATCTCATATTGTGATAAGTGGCAATTGGTTTGCCATAAAAGCATGTCATAAAAAATCAGTGGTTAAATACAAAACGGGAAAGATGTAGTTTTTTGTTAAATAAGAAGAGGTAAACGAGCAAGTGGGTCCCTTGATGGGAAGTGAACACCAGTAAAACCACGTGATTTGTGCATGTTGTGTTCGTGCTCTATAGTAAGAAAAGTTCTAATCCTTTAAGCATCTTATTGTAGGTCATATTATTTCAAATAGCCTTTTATAATTTTATCATCATTTTATAACGTAAAGGTATGAGCATTTTAGCGACTATTATAAGACGTACAGAATAATTTCTTTATTAGTGTTTTTACACGTAAATCATTTACTGTAATGTACAATCCTTACTTATATATAAAATGCAAATGTAAGTTTGTTTGTTACACTTTCAAGCGATAAATACTTAACCAATCTTCTTGAAACTATATATACAAATTCTTGGATGTATGTATTACTTTTAACACATGTGATACTTTTTTAATGACTTAAATTCGAGTGAAGCCGTGAATAAAAGCTAGCGGTCTTATAATATCTATCCATATATATATAAATAATTGCTGTCCGTCAGTCTTGCTAAAACTAGAGAACGGCTGAACCGAATTAGATAATTTTGGTTTTGAATTATTTGTTCAAGTTCAGGAAAGGTTTAAAAAATAAGAAAAAAGGGAAAAAATGCGAGGAAACTAGGAAAACCTACATTTTAATTTTTGCCATATAAACTGAACGAGTAGAACAAAGTTCGCCGGGACAGCTAGTTCCTTTGTCCCTATGTCTCTTTGTGTGCTTCAATCTTTAAAACTACGCATCGGATTTTGATGCGGTTTTTTAATAGATAAAGTGATTGAAGAGGAAGGTTTATATGTATATTTCATACCCGAGCGAAGCCGGGGCGGGTCGCTAGTATGGAATACATTAGAAAAATTAATCAGATCCAAAAGTAAATTGTGTTCTGCTTATGTTATGCGCTAAATCAGTTGTAAAAAGTGTGTGTGTGTACAGCTAACCTCAATAAAGGTAGAAATGTTGATGAAGAATGACATAAATACCTCATTATAATTTTATTCATATAAAAACTTATTAAATCTCGTATGACCGAACATCTTGATCGGTGAACTAACACGGAGAGGTTCGTCGACCGGATGACATTTGACACACGAATGTCAAGGTGGAAACGTCATTCATGGAACGACGAGAATGATACCACTCAGAGATATTTGCTGTAGAGAGTTTTGGCGCCATCGAGAGAAAAGATGGTCGAAGTTTTTTCATAATTATTAAATTTCGTGTTGATATTGAGTGAAATTAGTCAACTTTGGTGGCATTTTGTACAATTTTGTTCAGTGAAAGTGCAAAAATGAAATAATCATGAAGAAATTAGCGTATCATGTATTTCCTCGTTGCCGCCAAATCTCCTTACATGAGCTTGTGTATTGCGGCCGCCGCTTTACCCAAGAGCCTGACATGACTTCCTGACGACCTAAGACTGATGACTAATTATAATTGATCAAAATTGATATAAAATTTGATGCAAATTTCTACTTGACGAATGGCAAAATACTAACGTGAAGGCCAAAACTTAAAAAAAGAAAAAAAAAGATATTGTGATATTGTGTGATATTGAGATTCTTTTAAGTGTACACAGTAGGGTTACTACTTATATTTGATGTATCTTCTTTTAAGTGTACACAGTAGGGCTATTCTTGAGTCTCCATTCATGCAATATTGGAAATTGGAATCGGATATGTCATTTTAGGTACTCTTGAACACAATAGCAAATCATTTACATCTACCGCCTCGTTGGTCGAGTGGCTAGGGTACATGCCTAACTACACCCATCAACCGCGAGGCTTGGGTTCGATTTCCGACGGGGACAGGCATTTTGTGTGTTGAATATTTGGATGTCTGCATTTCCGGGCCTGGGTGTTTATTATATTTTTTTTAAGTATTTCTATGTATTAGTATCGTTCACTAACACCCATTACACAAGCATATAATTTGCTTACTTTGGGGTTAGATTCAATTTGTGTGACTGGTCCATGGATAATTATTTATTTATTTATTTATATTTATATAGTAAATAATAAACAATTAAATACTTTATAGATTCGTTAGACTAAAAACGAGATATCTGATTCCAATTTGTTTGAAATCGAGGTAATAAATGCATAAATATATAGATGTAATAGGTGCGTCGCTTTCTTGTAGCCGCGGTTTTTAAACCGTACATTTGTCACATTTTACATTTACATATTGTCACGCCAAATCCCTTAAGTGGTACGCAGAGTATCGAGTGCCAATCTCATTTTTAAATCATTCGTTCAGAAATTATATTAAGTAGATTTGTTATACAACGTTAAAATTCTACACTGTCGGTTGTTTTCCTTGAACTTTTCTATTTATTGCTAAATAACGGACAGGAAAATAGCGACTAGTCGATTGCGTGTATTATTTCATATCACAGGTAATTAAACATTATGTTTATTGCACTGATTTCATTATTTAAATTGTTGGTAAATTATGGGCTCAAAACGTCGGAATGGCTTCCGCGTTTGCAGTCATAAGATGAAGATATGTAAAGGTTATTTAAAAATAAGAGCAAAAACGAAAAGGTCAACCACACTCATTGCAATTTTCCAGTCCCTCTATATCATTTCCGACTTCATGTTGTTTATTTTTGTTTTATTGTTAATAACTTACACAATATTGATTTAAACAATATTCAATGTGTTTGTATATTTTATATCAACAATACAACAAGTATCTCCACGCCCATAACCCCGAAAAGGCACCCACGATTAGCCGAAGACACTAAGTCCCACAATGAGGTAGGTGACAAGCCTATCGCCAACCGGGCATGTATCCAATCCTGAGCAACGTTTGTTTTATTTAAAATTTGAAAAAAAACATAATCCTTAATATGCCGAATAATAAATCTGCAGAAGGGTCAATTCTGTATATTGAAAATATTGGAAAAATACGTAGAAAAAAATCTTAATTTTTCAGTTTTATCACGCGAAGACCGACATCCGCGCGGACGGAGTCGCGAGCGGAAGCTAGTCCTTAATATGCAGACAACTCTACGGTACAATGTATTGTAGTGAAAGGTAGAAAGGCTTAAAGGTCTGGGTGCCGGGATTTTTTTTTGTCGTTTTTTTCTTCTGACTTTCTAAGGTTAAATACGTTTGTAGTATATGGTAGACAGGGTTAAAATAATAATCATTGTTTATTTTTTTGTAATAAATTATTAAATTTGGAATAAATACAAATAAGAAACATGTTGAAAAATAAAAATGTATTTAATAAATAATTGAAATTGTGGTAGAACATGTTGGTAACAACTTTGGTCTTTGTAACAACCTCGCCTCGTTGGTTGAGAGCCTAGAATACACGGTTAACCCCACGGATTAACCACAAGACTCAGGTTCGATTCCTGACCGGGGCAGGCATATGTGTAATAAATTGATGTCTGTGTCTGTTAAAATTATTCATGTAGCTATTTAAGTATTCCTATTTTTTTATGGTATTGGAAGTCAAACAAGCGGGTTTTACGTAAGAACAAGCAGACCGATTTCGTGATGGTAAGAAATTCTCGCCTCCTTTGGACAACAAAGGTGGTAATGGTGA
>NJDD01000686.1:177835-188100 GCA_002245505.1 Calephelis nemesis | reverse complement strand
CAGAATTATAACACCCCTCGTTTTCTGTCGCGGGTTCAAAAAACCGCTTTAGTGCGTCCCTATATTTTGATATCCATACACGTATATACATACACGTCCATTAAGGAAAAAGTAATACGCGCCGTAACGTCTAGCATTTGACATTGGAAAATAGAAAAAGTTGTACAAATCTTAAGTGCCCCACAAGAATTATGGTTAGATGCATCAGGCCCACTTTTCTTCCGCTTTACAATCAAAAGAGGAAGCACAAGCCTGTCAGACTAGTTTCAGAATTCTGAGCCGCGCCCCGTCCTTCTCAATGTTAATGCTTTTATGCCCTAGGACGGCTTTCACACTTGCGACTATACTTACGACTTATCGGTCGCTATGTTGTAATAAGTCGTGTAGTAGTACAATTTAAGTTATGCGCTTCGGTTATATTCGTCGAGCTTCGGAAATCCGAATGTATTATAAATATATATATATATAGAGTTGTTATTACATAGTTAATAATTTCGCTTAAATTTAGTTTAGGTCAGCCAATTTCAAAACGAAAGGATAAAGTGTAAAAAGTGTAAAGCCGAAACGCATAACTTAAACTGTACGTCTATAACATACTCAAAATCGTAAGTAGACATAAATTACAGTCGATTCCGTTTCAAATTTAATCAAAAAACGATTTTTTTATGTCATAGGAAGGCAAACAAGCAGACGGATTCCCTGATGGTAAAAAATTCACGCCGCCTAGAGACACCAAAGATGGTAATGGTGCGTTGCCAACCTGAGGTCAGGATGTTAGGGCTCGAGCAGAAGTAAGTTTACCGGCTACCTTACCCTCCGAACCGGAACACGTCATGACGTTATGGCGGCAGGAATAGGTAAAACGGTGGTACCCATCCGGATGAGTCGCTGCGAAACTCTACCACCTAGTCAGATGTCACGGTGTTAGTGATGATAAGCCTATGCTCTTCTTTTACGAGCTGCCTGGCAAGAAAGGCAGATGGCCTATTCTGCAAAGGAGCTCGGACCAACACGATACTCATAGTTTTGGTTTTATTTATTATTTATTTATTTTATTGTATATTTCTTTAAGTTATTACACTCAACAGATAGGTACATTGCAAATTTAAAACGCAAAACAAATCGGTACATTATTGCTAAAGTATGAGATATAATAAATGCCATATTATTTTTTTTACAATATTCATGGACCCAATAAATAATTTGAAATTTAAAAAAAAATAAAACACACACTCATACACACAAACAGACACTTCATACTATTTCATACTTGTAACACACCTGTTTTTCCTTTATTTGAGAAATTAATTAGATCAGAGATAATTATACAGAATTCTTTTCCAAAAATTAATGGCCTTTGAAAAAACATATTCGTAATGAAGCTAAAACCATTTTCATTACTTCAATAAATACAAGGCAATTTAATATACTTTGTGTAAAGCTGAATATATTCGTTTAGAAGCTAGGATACCACAGACAAACACACACATACGCATATTTGTAACACCTTTTTTCCGTCGGGGATTAAAAATTCAATCAGATAAAGTTATTATAAATAATTCCATATTTAAAAATATGCAAACCCTCAAAATGTTCTGTGTTTTGATAGTATTACCAGAGATTATTAAATCTATATTATCTTTGGTATTACTTTATCAAATTTATTGCATTAAACTCCTTTATCACGTTTGGTTTTAATCTCTGCTTATCCGAAAATGCATTTACGCTTGACATTTAGGTAAAAGTCGATATCAGAACAAGGAAATTGAAATTCAATTGTCGGATTGTCAACGCTGAGGTCGGACAAGGTGCTAAATGTTAGATAGCCTGAACACAATTGTTAGCACTTAGCAATGCCAGATTACGCCTTTTATGGCTGCCTCGTGTGTGCCAGTATTAATGTAATAACCTCTATATAGCTTTAACATGTATAGGGTATATAGAGTGTAGTAGACATGCATATAGATTTTATTCTAAGCAGCTAGTTCCACGTGGTTCCAGTTTTGCACGGGTGGACAAACTTATATGTCATAATACATTTGTACCTTCTTTTGGAATTAAACACACACGCACACACATAATTTAGCAGGTATGCAGAGAGTATCCCTGTTAGTGTTTCTGGTTTGCAGGGATAGTATTTTATTCATATGCATACCAACCCCGACGTGTTTGTGTGAAGGTGTCAAGATTCTCCGAAGACTCTTGACGCCAATCTTTGGAAAATACCCGAGGATATCTCGGAAAGTTGTTAAAGTGAAACTTTTATTAAATCGTCTAAATTTTTTTGGTCTGTATGTCGCATGTCGCGCGACGGTGACGTCAGAGCAGCCGAGGCCAATACGGCTGCGTCTATTCGCAGGGTGCAAAGCACTAGGTGGGGGGTATCCTAATCGATCGCTACGCTCATGGTGGCAAAAAGTAAAAATAATGTAGGCTTTGTCTCATGTGTCATGACGGAGCAATCGGTTAAATAATCGCATTATTCCGCTTATGAAAATTTCATCATTTTAGATTTTGCAGGTGTGACATTGAACAACTTCCAATTATTATTTAAAACATCAGCAACCAATCACAAATACATTATTTTCAAATAAGATAGATTATTTATTTTTTAAATAAAAGTTAAAACTTGCTTGATATTTTTAGCGCTAAGGGCTTTGTTTGTTATTCATAGAACAGTCGCAAGAACTTTTATACGACTTTAGAAAATTTAGCTAAATCAACAGCTAATTTGTTTTTTTGCCAAAACAAAAAAAATATTCAAGCCACAATGCCAGACTGTTTCCATACAAAATACAGTAACACAGGAGTGAAAATTGATTGCACTGAATTGAGGATAGAAGTTCCAGTATCAGTAGATAACCGTGTATATTTTTATTCACATTACAAGAAGGGGTTTACTGCTAAGTTGCTAATAGGTATTACTCCTGGTAGCTTCATTTCTTTTAAGTCTAAAGTGGCTTGTGGAAGAAAAAGTCATTCTCAAATGATAATAGAATTCGGATTGATTGATTATTTGTAAGACGACGATATTGTTTTATCGGATAAAGGTTTCCCAGAAATAAAAACAATATAGATAATAGTGGAAAAGAGGTGAAGATTGTTATGCATCTCTTTCTTAAAAAAAGGTTGAATTTTTCAGGAAAGAGACTCAAGAAACGTGTAATAGTGCCAGTGTAAGAATTTATGTGGAAAGGATAATGCAAAGATTAAAATTTGGACATGCAGATACCAATAATTTTCCTTTATAAACGGTTTGTGGTTGAAATTTTATATATATTGTAGGTGATACTCACAAACCCTGTCTTTAAAATAATACTCATTTCAATCTGAAAACGATATTTAATTTATTACTAGCGATACAGAAATAATTGTATATATTTATTATCATTTAATGCAATCATTAAAGTAGCTTTATCTTCTTGTTTAACAGGAAAACTATGACAAAAAATAAATTATCAAACCCTGACATAACCAGAATCAAACAGACTTCTTAAATAGATTTTGCATGCCACATTTAGTTTCAGTATCAATCAAAATAGTATTTTTTAAATATTTTATCTCAATGTCACCAATCTATATCAAAACGTAAGAACGGGCAGAGAGCCCACAAAGTTGCGAACGCTAGGTGGCGCTAAAGTCGTAAACATAGCGAATAGTCTATAGTTATAGATCAAGTTTCACTTTCACCGTGGTTTCATAAAAATACACAATCTTTTTTTTAAAATTATCTGTTCATTTAAAATCTTGTGAATGTTCACTCCATATACTTATTTTTAAGTAACTTTCAAAATGTTGTTTTTTTTATGAATCCCAAAAGCAGATAGTCTATTCTGCAAAGAAGCCCGGAACAATAAGGAAAAACATAGATTGTGTATGGTGTGTTACAGTCCGATATTAAATAAACATAAGGAGAAAAACTATAAAAATATAATTCTTGTAGAAAGCCTTTCAATTTTTTTCATGTTTGCTTTCATTTAATTAAAATAATTGTCGAGAAATCACCACCACCAATTTAGACCACACGAATCTTAAGTTCACAATCGTTTGATAACCTTTGGAGCTATGAATATTGATGGCGGTCAGGTGACCAGTAGACTGATATTATAAAGATTTCAATTATAATCCGCCCCGCCCATATAATAAACTGCCCGCGCATAAACTAGGTGTTAGAGTTATAATGTTAAGTGGTACTAAACAGATATAAATGTAATATAAATTTAAGGTCTGTGCTTTAGTGGTCCGGTGTTAAAATTGGCTTTATGAGGTCGTGGATTCAATCCCTGGGTCGGATTAAAAATATGTTTGTACAATCTATTTATACAGGGCTACTTTAAAAAAACCAGCCATTTTTTTAATATAAGGGATGAGGGTTGAATTATTGCGCATTTTCAATATGAATTATAATAATAAAAAAAATAGTACGCGGTAATACTTCACTTGTTGTCACGCTTTTTCGTGCCTAGTACGAGTCATGACGTCACTTACCTGTGCATGCGTCGGCATTTACGCTATAACCATGCATTTTGTATTTGCGTCGAATAAACTATAGTTTGCATTTGTTTTAATATTTTTAATACTTTGAAATTGGAATGTGTTATTGATTCCCAACCCTGTCTCAAAATTTAGCTGATCCTTTAAATATTACCCTGTATATGTAAAAAATAATCCCCTGTCCGTATCGTGCCTGATCGGATAGACTAATTTTAATCATTCTTTTTTTGGTTCTATTGGTTATTGTCAAGACAAAGGTCATATGAAGAAAAACCCTGTAAAATACTGGGAAAATAGGTAAAACAATACTTTCATTTTATTACACAATACATCATACTACATTTATGCTGCAATTGTATTGTACAAAAGTTTAGTAAAAAATCTGTATACAAATGAACTTGACAAAGTGCCGACTATTAAAAATATAGATTCTATTTTTCCCATGTTGGTCCAGCTCCTATTTGTGAAATAGACACATGCCTTCCTACCAGACAGCCCGCAAGAGACAAGCACAGGTTACATGGATAATTATAAACAAAACTACCTAGTCTTGCCATAAATATTGTAATAAAGAAAAAAAATATTTTTTTAACTGCAAATAACATATATTACTTTTACAGTGTGTTAGTTTAATACATAAATATACAACAATTAAAAATATAAAAAGCTTATTCGAAGTGGTCTCCATTGGCTGCAATACAGTCCTTTAAACGTTGAGGCCAGTTATCAATAGAAGCACGCACTCTTTCCATGGGAAAATTCTTCACTGCCAATCGTATAGATTGTTTTAGGGACTCCAAATTATCATGGCGTTTAGAGCAAGCTGTACTCTCTAAAACTGACCATAAATCATAATCCAGCGGATTAAGATCGGGACTAGACGACGGCCAGTCTTCAGCTCTGATGAAGTCCGAAACGTTCGCTTCCAACCAAGACTGCGTGGACCGAGCTTTATGACCCGGCGCCGAGTCTTGCTGGAAGGACCATACTTGGTTATTGAACATGGTGATGTTAAGGGGCTTAACTACCTTCTCAAGAATGGTATCTTGATACACTTGTGCCGATGTTTTGATACCTTTTTCACAAAAATGTGGCTCAGTCACTCCTTCATAGCTAACACCCCACCAAACCATCACTGAAGTTGGATAATGTCCACGTTGCACTCTGTCGACTAGTTGGGAAGCTTCCTTAGAGCTTTGAGCATAAATACGGTCATTTTGTTTGTTAAAATGTTGCTCAATTGTAAAAATTTTCTCATCCGTAAACAAAATTTTTCTGTGACCTCCCTTTGCGTACCGCTTCAGTAATTGTTTCGATTTTACGACCCTATTCTTCTTTAAATTATCAGTTAAGAAATGACCAGAGCGTCTCTTATAGGCTGCAAGTCCTAAGTCATCTTTTAAAATACGCGACATGGTTCTAGGTGCTATCTTCATTTCCCGAGATAAAATCTTTTGCTTTCGGACAGGATTTCTTCGAATTCTTTCCCTTACTGCTTTGACCACCTTTTTCGTACGAACACTACGTGGACGGCCAGATCTTTTTCTGTCACAAACAGAGGAAGTCTCATTGTACCTATTAATAGCCCGGTACACAAACATTTTACTAAAACCAAGTGTATGGAGAGTTTTAAAAATTGCATTTGGCTCCATACCTACTTTGTGTAATGCAATCACAGCGATTCGGTTCTCTTTATCACCCCACTCCATTTTAATATCGCAAAATATTGTACAATGTATTGGCGCCAAAATGAGAAAACACAATGAACAATCGTATAAAAATGACAGATTCGAAATTCAAATGTAATATTTTTTTATTTTTAAGTGTAACAGTATTTATGGCCAGACTAAGTATATATAGTTACATATACTGTCTGTAGATCTCAGCTGTCTCTTTTCACAATGGAAGCCGCGTGCTTCTTCGCTGCCTATAAAAAATTACATTCATTCAACATAAGTATTTATATCTACCACTCTGGTTATCTACCAAACTACGAAACAAACTTGAATGCTTCCTTTTGTTTATTGTTTGTACATTTCTAGTTTATAAATTCAATGTTCGAAGAAATATTTTAACAATTTTATCAATCTGTATCTCCGCCTACGCGAGTATTTTACCATAATCGGTAGCCAGGTAAAAGGCTTTTAAAGTAGAAATAGTAATACGGTAGCCGGTTTAATTTATCGAACTATATTGAAATCTGGTAAGTTTATTGGTAAGTTGTGTAAGTTTAGTTAAGGCTAGGATATTCGAATTTTAAATAATGAAATATATTCGTTGTCTTTTGAAACAACACATTAATACGCGATGACAAAACTTTGAACCCCTTTTTAAGAAAATTGCGCTGACGCAGAAGTATCAAATTTGGCCCACTTACAGTTTACGAGTATGTGTAGGAGAAGTGCATAACGCTAATATTTTTCAATAATAATGATTATAGCGCACATTACATCAATAAATAAAACATTACGCACACTACCATGCATTTGACAAACACAAGCAAATACATTAATGGTGACGATAAAATATCACAGATGGCGAACTAAACAGTTTGGAAATAAAGTATTTGGTCTTGAGAAATGAAGATAACGTTCTTATCAACAAGATACTAAAATTTATAATGGTCGAATTTCAACCAACGGGCAACCACTTTCGATAAACACTCTAAATTAAGTAACAATTCATAAAACGATACTTATAACTTTAATCGGTTTTTAAAATCGAAAATGATGAGTTTTTAATACTTTTTCAGTTTTTATTTCAAGTTTATCAAACTCAAATTTACAAAAAATGCAGTGACACATTAAAAATGCAGTAAAACATTTTAAAGAAATTTTAATGGTTATATTTTATGTTCTTTAACGCTCTCAGTAGACCGTGTACCTGTTTACTGCCTTTTCCTCTAAAAATGATGTGTAAGGATACAGTTCATAATTCTTCTTGTTGGTCCGGGCTTCTTTGCAGAAGTAAAAGGAGAGCATAGACTTACCGTCACCAACACTGTGCCATCTGACTAGATAGTAGAGGTTCGCAGCGACTCGTCTGGATTAGTTTTGTGTTAGGATTAGTGACCATCGTAAACCATAGGAACCTTGGAACTTGGTGACAGTTGTATGATACGTCATACAACGTATAGTTTGATAGCAGCTATACACCAGCACTTTCCTATTCTACAAAATTGTTAACCGTAGTATTACCATTTTGGAAAGTAAGCTAATACTTAATTTGGCAACTCACCAATACCATTTTTGTCTGCACGTGACATGTTAATCCAGCCCGTATAAAAATATTATAATTCAAACAATAAATTAAGTGATTCTCTCACCCATCTCAAATACCTTTGACATCTGGCGGCCATAATAAAAATTTTCAATTTATAACAGTTATATTGTCATATATATTACCTACATGACTCCTAATAAGATACTTAACAATACTGACACTTTTACCTAATTTGACTTTTTGATGTCATTGTTGTCAAAAACTTGTTGTTATGATATTCAAAAAAACCCTAAATTATTACTTACAAATAAATATTGTTATTAATATTTTTCCCCGTGTTGGTCCGGGCTCCTTTGCAGAATGGAACATCTGACTTCCTGTGCCAGGCAGTTTCGCAGCGACTCGCCCGTATTGGTACCACCACCTTACCTGTTCCTGCCGCCATAATGTCAGCGCTTGCCGTTGACGTGTTCTAGTTCGGAGGATAAGGTAGCCGGAAAACTTACTTTTGCTCAAGGCCTAACATCTCGGCCTAAGATTAGCAACGCACTATTACCTTCTTCGGTGTCTCTAGGCGTAAATTTCTAAGCATTAGGAAATCCTCAATCTGATTGCTTGCCTTCCAATATCATAAAAAAAATTCAAACCTGCTTTAATGCATTTACTTATATAGCCATCTGGATCAAATTCAATTGAAGTCATTTATTTTGCAATTTTCAAATAAATTGCATTTTTGCGGGAAACTGCAAAATAAAATAATTAATTTTGTTTTGTATTTAAATATGCATTTTTGCAAAGTAACGCCTTCTTCTTTCACCTAATTACCTAAACTGTTCTCAAAAGATAATGTAGTTGAATTGAGAAAGAATAGGCTTGAATGTATTAAAAAGCAAACAAATGCGTGGTATTCCTTCTGGTAAGATATGACCTAGGCCTACAAATACAAATGCTATAGGTGCGTTACTGTTCTGCACCTGAAGAGCCTAATGATTATTTATGTCCACGCGAACGAAGACACATGAAATTGTTTTTCGTGTATAAATAAAATTATTCAAAATTTATTTGACGGTTAAAGGCTAAAATTAAATTTTATTTACACATATTTATCTTTATAAATAATGATACGTATTCCTTCATTGATAGTAATCGTTGCATATTATACAAATAATGTAACCTCCCGTTGAGCAGATAATCGATTAAAATCGATAACATTAAATAATCGTTATGAAATGTCCAACGATTACCGATTATATTAGTTTAATTCAAATCACAACGGTTTTATTCGATTCCCATAACTGTTGAGCATTAATTTCGACACAATTTTATTTCGAATGAATGAATGAACCCATTAATATTGTGTTTAATGATTTCACGCCTTACGAAGAAAACAAATGATCACTTGGAGCTGAGTTTAAACCTTTACAAGTTTTTTAGTGTCTGTAATCAAAATGCGAGTTAAATTAAACCCATTTCTCAAAATGTACAAATAAATGACACTTTTTGCATGTTTGACCGCCTCGTTCGTCGAATGGCTAGCGTACTCGCCTAACTACACTGACTAACTGCGAGGCCCAGGTTCGATTCCCGACGGGGGCAGGCAATTGTGTGATGAACATTTAGATGTCTGCATTTTCGGTTTGGGTGTTTATTAAATTTATTCTGGTTATGTATTTAAGTATTTCTATATATTGATATGGTTGACTAATACGGCTATGAAAATTTTATTAAAAGGACTAGCTGTTGACCACTACTTCGTACATCGTAAGTGACTTTTGTGGTCAGTACTAGGAACACAAAGTTGCCCTACATAAAAAAATTTTAAATGTTGACCCGAATTTTGAACTACTACTGCACAAATTGAAAAAAATAACAGACAACCGATAAAAAATTAGGTTTTGGCAATCATTGTTTTCATGTACATATTTAGGTTTGTTATATTTAGAAATCAGAATTTTAAAAATTGTTAAGTGAAAAAATACTTAGAATTAAAATATTAGAAAGTTTATTTTTTTATGAAATGGCTAATGTGTTGCCAACCTCGCAGTTTTTACAACTTCACCGGGATTTATAGTCTAAGATCCGAAGTTAGGTCGACCTACACTTAGCTGATAATAGGATGAAATTGGTTTTATAGCAAATTTAGTATATCACAAAATATAACAAAAATGGGTAGCCTAAAAATATCCTAGATATTGTTTTTTATTTATTTATTTTTTTCATTATTTGGTGCAATATTAAGATTTTGTCCAGACTTAAAGGAGGTGTAAGACAAAGTTGCAGAATTTGGGTTGCCTGTTATTTATCTGAATCGTCAGGTATAAACAGATACTTGTCGATGCTAGTTATTTTTACAGGACGGGATTGAAAAAATAGATATACATGGCAACAATAATCATGATTGTAAAACAATCACCACAAATTGGTTGAATTCACTTTCGTACGACGATATGAGGCTTTTTTACAAAATTTCACATAACTGCTAGCTTACATTTTATAACGATAAACTTACAAGGAAACTCTTACACACATACACACACGCACACAAACAC
>NJDD01000686.1:141810-177785 GCA_002245505.1 Calephelis nemesis | reverse complement strand
AAAACTGATTATGTTTATGATGCTTTACTTTTATTAGTTTAAAGAAAATTTATTTTTCAAATTAAGATATTAGATTATCAATAATGTTTACATCTGTCTAGGGAAAATTGTAATTTTAAAAGAGCGGAGTCCTCTGGCACAGGCTTGTCATGCCTAAAAGATGGCTCCTACCAATTATTGTAAAATGTTACTCCCTATTTGATGAAATAAATATTTATTATTATATTAAATATATATATCAACATATGTGCAGTTTTATTACAATTTATGTTGATATGTAGGGTTGCCTGAAAAAAAATTTAAAAAAGGCTTACTGTCACTACCACCGTGACATCTGACTAGGTGGTAGAGTTTCGCAGCGACTCACCCGGATTGGTACCACCGCCTTACCTATTCCTGCCGCCATAACGTCATGACGTGTTCCGGTTCGTAAGGTAGCCGGTAAACTTACTTTTTCTCAAGGGCTAACATCCCGGCCTCAGGTTGACAACGCACCATTACCTTTGGTGTCTCTAGGCGGCGGCAATTTCTTACCATCAGGAAATCCGACTGCTTGTTTGCCTTCCAATATCATAAAATAAGGCAACCCACTTTTAATATGATCGCTAATATACTAACTTGACTATAAAATGTGATTTATTCAATTATCAGCTCGGTGTAAGTCGATGGAGGTTTGGATCTTCTACTATGTATTAAAAAAGTTTATTACGTACACTGTTAAATGAGGCAAAATACACGTTGCGCGTTGATGTCTTTTCAACTGGCCACAAAGTATAATATTGATTATCGGCTCAAAGTGTACCTCTTAACAAAGATTCTTGTTTTCGAAATAGTTAATGCGACCTTTCCTACCTTACTTTCTCATTTTAGTCAGGTAACTAAGACCCCTAACAAAGGATCTAAAAAAAATAGGAGCCGGGCTTTATATGCCCTGTTGGACGGCCAATTAAAATCAATAAAAGGCGCCGGACATTTCAAAGGGACAAGTAAGACCCTGCAGATTAGTGTTTAACAAAAATAAGGGTTCTGTTTGTTGTACTTTTACTGGGAAATGTACTTTTGGCTTGTAATATTCTAAATGTGAACTTAATTTATTTATTCGGCCTTTATCTGTATGTGTATTAGCTATACCTGCTTCTTTACAATGTTTTACAAATCTAACGCTGACATGTTTTAACATGTTTACAATGTTAAGAATGTCGCCTCTGTGCTCTAGTAGTCCGGCGTTGGACTTCTAGAGGTTCTGGGTTCGATCCCCGGGTCGGACAATAATAAAATAGTAAATGTACAAATTCCAATTTATTAATAAAAACAAGGTTGCCCGGTTGGTGTTAGGCTTGCCACCTATCGCATTGTGGGACTTTGTGTCTTCGGCTAGTCGTGGGTGCCCTGGTTTTGTGTCTTTGCCTACCTCTTCGGGGATATGGGCGTAAAGATACTTTTACAATTATGAGAAAAATATTGAATGAGTATAGAAAAAGGTAAAAAAGGGATATAAAACTGGTTGAGCACCGTATTGGTTTGGTAGGGTTGGGTTCTATTCCTGACGAAGGCAGGCGTTTGTATTAAGGGCATATTCATAACCTTTTGGGTCATAAGACTTGGGTGATTTTATTACAATCATTCCAGAATTTTTATGTGATAAGACAACGATCAAGAACATGACATTCCATCATGGCTTACAGACACCACAGAAGTTGTGAGTGTGACACTATTTTTCGGTCAAGGTGTTAGGCCACTAGCCCAAGTCTACCGGCTACCCGGCAGGGTAGCGAAAGTTCACATTATCAATATGTTTGTAAATAATAAAACGATTTATCTCTACCTAGATGATTTGCAGCTCGGAATGATACCTCAAATTTTGTTAGTAATAATCCATTTAAGCTTTGCTCGCCTATTACGAGGTGTTTGATAGGAAGGCAAATTATATACAGGAAACCCAGCTAAACTCGAGGAAAACTTACGTTATTAATTATTTAACTGATTTTAAATACGTAGTTACTGGAATAAATTAAATAAACACTCTTGTAATGTCACATCTTTATACAGTATTAACACAAGATACATACAAGTAGCATTTATAATTTATATGTACTCGTATCGGTACATATAACTAAGAGTCGTAATCCAAATATAAAGATTGCTTAAATTTGCAGTAAAATTCAATTTTTGTAATGTTTTTCCGATATTTATTTACAATTTTCAGTTTAACAAATAAAAACGTTAAATTACAAAAAAAATACATAAAAAGTGCTGTTAAAGTGTTATATTCAGTAACATTAAAATTTATTATGGTTTAGCGGTACAGTTGTTGGACTTGACTGCATGAGGTCCCGGGTTCGAATCCCGGGTCGGGCAACAAAATGAGTATTGGGTTTTCCAATTTTCTAATTAAAAAAAAATGTTGCTCGGGATTGGAAATGTGCCCGGTTGGTGATAGGTTTGCCACATGTCACATTGTGGGACTTAGTGTCTTCGGCTTGTCGTGGTTGCATTGGTTGCGCCTCTGCCTACCCTTTCGGAGATATAGGCGTGAAGATGCTTTTATTTTTAACTGACTTACTCTTTGCTAAAATTATAAATGCTAAAGTGTAGATATGTAATGGTGGTAGTTTTTTTGCGGACTCATTAAACTAATTTTAAGTTGTAGCTATCTTATTTCCACGATTACGACGACACAAGAGACAAAACATGTTTAGTGTTATCAAAATTAGTTTGTACATAATGATTCTGAGATTAAAATCTATTACTCTAAAAATATTCATTAAAAACATGTTACATGTCAGAAATGTGTAACAAATAGTTTACATGTTGGGACTAATCTGATGGGTCTAAAATGTTACATTTCTTCCTTTTTTTGTTCTGCTAGAAAAAGATAGCCTGCGTTAATAATAAGCTTAGTTACTACTGAACTAAAATTACAACCTTTGTACGTATTTGTCATTCTTCGCATCAAAACTTTTAAACCACCATAAATTAATTTATTGTAGAAATATACTAGTCTTCAAAAAGGGCATAGGCTAATTTTAGTTTCACAATTTTTAATCAAAAATATATCATTGAGGTTATATAGCTATAATACACAGACGCAGCTACTAACAACAGCTAGTTAGTTATAAAACTAGTGCTATGGAAGTGTAGTTTCCATAATAGTAAAGCTGCAATTAACCAACTTTGACTTCAATGTTACAAAAGTAGTTTAAACTCACAAAAAAATATTTTTGGCGACCTCCCCAAGATTCGTGCATAAAATTTAGACTTGGTGTTAAAAGTGTGTTTTTTCAAATAAAAAAAAACAAATGGGCTTACAAATGTCGGAGATAACATAATTATTTTACAATATTTGTACATGTACAATATTTGCACATATATTTTCCCATATTCCTTATTTCGGAAAAAAATACATTTGTATTTACCCCTACTTCCTATTTAACCCTATACCTATAACTATATAATGATATTTTATATATATAAGATATACCTATTTAATTAAAGATAGTAACATTACTAGTAATAGGTGGAAAATTTTCCGGGCGTCTTGCTGTTATAATGATGTTTTTACGCGGACAAACTCAAAACATTGCTTTATTATTTTAAAAATTCATGACCTTGTTTTAACATTTTACCTGAGCCCTGGGTTTCAACCTTGTATTGAAATAACGGCACTTGTCCATTTATACATCGATTTAGACATTCTCACGATTCATTTAACTTTAAAACCCAAACGAAACAATTATTCCGACAACTCCAAAGTACAATAAGGGCAAGCTACAAAACATCCTCATTCCTTTTCACCCTTGTTGGGCTTCCTAAAACGCCTTCGATACTCAACCTTATACCTTTAACTTATGTGTATTGCGGGCGAGCAATTTTTGCAGTACTATGAATGCCTCCTGGGGTTCTTAGAAAGGTTTCACCCACAATGTACCTGACCGGTAAAAATAATACAGGTAAGCTGACCTGCAATGTGTAGTTTTTTGTGGTGACAGGAAATCGCGACAGAGGTACGATGGTCACGTCTGTTTCACTTTGAAAGTGGACACGAGAAACATCACTTCATTTGCAAAGTATAACTACCCCTTTGGATAGTTTTTATTATAATTTTAATTTATAATAATGCTAGCTGTTCCGGTGAACTTCGTACTGCCTGAGCCGTGACACGTTTTTTTTTAAACATCTAACCAAGTTAAGCCAATATATTGTAAGTTTTTTTAATTACCTAATCTCCTGCTAAACCTACGGGTTGTTTTCTTTCATAAGAACTTGCTCCTGACAATAATTAAAACAACAAAAAAATTAGTGAGATTGCTAAACCCGATCAGATGAAGAGAAATAGATATTCATTTTCATTTATAAGACTAGCCGAACCGGCGAACTTTGTATCACTTGGCATTAACAACTACTAACAGTTTGTATGAAAAAAAAATGTATTATAACATTTTCCCCGATAAAGTGGCCAATATTTATTGACCTATCAATGTCTATATCCAATTTGCACTAACAGCAATTTCGTCATTTCATTATAACATACTAGCAGCCCTTCCCAGCTTTACACGGATAGACAAACTTCTATGTTATTATATATATAAACCGCATAAATATCCATTGGTTTTAAAGATCTAAGCATACATAAGGACAGACAGCGAAAAACATTGTTTTGTACCATACTACCGGCCCGTCCCGGCTTCGTTTCGGTTATGAAATATGCATATAAAGCTTCCTCGTCAATAATTTCATCTATTTAAGAAAACCGCTTCAAAATCCATTGCGTAGTTTTAAAGATTTAAGCATACAAAGGGACATAAGGACAGTGGAAGTGACTTTGTTATATAATATGTATTGATAGTGATTAGTAAGTAGTATCTTCCTGCCCATATCCCCGAAGAGGTAGGCAGAGGCACAACCAGGGCACCCACGACTAGCCGAAGATACTAAGTTTCATAATGTGATAGGTGGCAAGCCTATCGCCAACCGGGCACGTTTCCAATCCCGACCAACATTTTTTTTATTAGAAAATTGGAAAAATCCAATTTCCTTTTTGTTGGCCGACCCGGGATTCGAACTCGAGACCTCATGCAGTCAAGTCCAACACCCGGACCGCTCGACCATAGAGGCGATAGTGATTAGTAAGATTGTAAAATACATAAGATATCAGGATTGGCAAATACTTTCGGCAACCTGCCACGAGCCCATAAAACGACTCGAAAATATACATTAAAAGAAATGTATATTTTTAATAGTGGGCCATTAAATTTGAGGATAAAATAGATAGCTATGATAATGAATATTTATGTCGCTCAGATGGCCATGGGTCAGTGACATACTATAAAGCTGACAAGATCTAAACGATATTTAGACATTGTTTATTTGGACTAAATAAAACTATAAAAATATTTGTTTGAATTTTTTTTATACTGGTATAAAGATTTTTTTATGATATTGAAAGGCAAGCAAGCAGACGGATTTCCTGATGGTAAGAAATTTACGCCGCCTAGAGACACCTAAGGTGGTAATGGTGCGTTGCTAACCTGAGACTGAGATGTTAGGCCTCGAGCAAAAGTAAATTTACCGGCTGGATCACTTCAACGGCAATCACTGACGTTATGGCTGCAGGAATAGATAAGGAATAAATATACTGGTTTAAATAAATCCTCATTTGTTTTGATCATTGCAACATGCATGAACGGATGGGATAATTTTGCTATTTTTTTCGTTGTACCGGGAATTGTCGTTGAAAGGTTTTTATAAAGAAAACACCGGGAAAATTGTAGGAAAATAATACTTTTTTTCATACAAACTGTTAGTAGATATTAAAGTCAAGCGATACGAAATTCGCCGGGTTGTCTTGTTATTAATAAAAAAAACTTAATCATAAATAAATTTAGCTTGTAATTTTATGAATAATATAAAATCAATAACGTTACTAAAAATTACATTAAAAATAAAGAAGCGCCATAACAGTAAAATCCCACGTGCTCAAGCCGAATACAACAAAATCAAACGCTCATAATGTAAGAATGAAAATGTTAAATGTGTTCTGAGGCTCTGTGGTTTTTTTTGTCGAAGCCTGATAACTGAGGGTCGGTTCAGTACAACAGCGCGCTTCGAGGGAGCCGCACGTCGCGTTAGTCTTCAGCGTTGTAGCTACGAATATCCAAACATGTTTAATATATAGTGTGTGATGTGTAACTGATACTATAAGTGTTAATATTGTGCATTTGTGTTGATTGTACCACATTTGTTTTTAAATGTAATTAGACATTAGTGAAGGATTTTACAGAAGATTTTCAAAAACAGGAGGAAATGATGATGTTATATTCCTCCGCCGCTGCGAGTTACCGTAAGTTTTTTTAACAAAGATTCAAATTTAGAATTTCTAAATTTAAAATTTTAAAGCTATTGGTGAATAGCTAAATTTTGTTTGTGTTGACAGGTATTTTTTTTACAAACATGTAATAGATATTATTATTTATTTTCTTTATTTATCAAAGTTTAAGGTTTGTATTCGTATCTTAGGTGTCATCTAACAATTATTGTCATTCAGTTCAGCTTATTTTTACATTACTTTTAGATACCGTCGCTAAGACATATACACGCGTTATTAAGCGGTTACTAATTATATGGCTTACCCTTGTCAAAATACAAAATTATGTTGTTATATATGAAGTACTTTAGAAACAATAAAAAATGGAGTAATTTTTTTAATTAACATGAAATATATTTGATAATTTTGTCTAAAGATTACTTATGTAATAGGTTTATTCCAGCATATTTTTTACAGTTTTTTATAAGATAATAATACAAAAATATATTGTGGCACAGAGTATAAAATTTAACACGACTAATTAGGAACTTCCTTCGTTTATAAGACGGTTGACTAACCAACACATTTATATCACAGTACAATATTATTCACACAGTAATAATGATTTATATCAAGACTAGCTTGAAGGTAAAAATAGCCGAAATCAATTTTAGATAAATAACGAAAATACAAACAAAATCATTCCATTCACTTCGTAAATGCTTTCAAATCTATCAAGTTTTATTTAAAAACAGTTTAAGCGCAAAAGTAACGCTACTTACCGGTTGCTGACTTTCTTTGTTAAATTGAATGAAATTAAACTTTGTTGAAGATAATAATTAATTAGCAAACCTACATTATGACTAATTAAAAAATAAAATCATTTTTATGGATCTGAAAATAAAACTGGCAGGTTTTTTCCTGTTCGTGAAAAAGACGCCACCTGTGGATGTAAAAAATGACAATAGCTGCTTCTTAAGCCTTAGGTTTCGTAAATTTACCGGCAAACTTTCATGTAAATTGGATCACGACAGCACATGACGACAGTGACCAATACTGATGTTCTGAAACTAGGAACAGGTAAAGCAGATGTTTAATGAGACCATCGCAAAAATTCTTCTTCTTCTTTTTCTTGATCACAATATCAGTTAAAAACGAACGATTGCTTTTTTAAAGTTACCAAACACTTCTTTAAATTAGCAAAGTAACTAACATTAAAACCAAAAAATTTTAATGAGCTTATCTTCTATTACAAACGGTTTTTTTTTATAATATGGGTCCTTAAAATATTTCAACGGGGGCTTATTTAATCCAGTTTATCACTAACCATTATTTTTATTATTACCATTTAACCCTTTTTCAACCCAAGTTACAAAATTTCGAAACAATAATTTCAAAACTTTTTAATATAATTGAAATGTTAACTTCTAAAAATTCTATCTCGTAATCGTAATATGTTTAATATCATGATTAAATTTACTTGATTTTTTGGGGTATAATGGTGGTAATTTTGTAGCGCACTCACTAAACTAATTTTAAGCTATTTTGGGGCTGTCAAATAATAAACTCGGAAAATGTGGTTTAAAAATATCACTATTTGAAATGTCCGGACTAATCTGACATATCTAAAATGTTCCATCTCTTTTGTTATTGTTAAGTTTGAAAAAGATGGCATGCATCTAAAATAAATTTTGTCAGTGAACAATAGAATCGCCACCAATACCTAATCTAGATTCGGTTACAAAACACATAAACCTTGCTTTACAACTGGTTAAAAATGTGATTAAAGACTTAATAATAAAAATGTCTACTTGTAAAGAAAACGAAAAAAAAGCTCACGTCGATTCCCTATTCCTCGGAGTTCGCTCCCGTTGATGTCTTTTGTATTGGGTAAAAAACTACACAATCGCAGAGACCGGCATACACCATTATTGCTTTACATGTAAAGTAACATTGATTTTACTTATTAATATTAATACAGTTCCGCAGATTATTATCAAATTTAAAGCAGAAACATTTAAAGCCTCTAAACTTTCCGTAAAATAAAAACTGTACTCATTTTGACGCCTTTTTTATGATTTTGGAAGGCAAACAAGCCGACGGGTTTCCTGATGGTGAGACATTCACGCAGCCTAGCGACATCAAAGCGCATTGCCAACCGTTAGGCTGGTTTGTTAGACCTCAAGCAGAAGTAAGTTTACCGGCTACCTTATCCTTCGAACCGAAACACGTCAACTGACATTCTTTCGGCAGGAATAGGTAAGGCAGTGGTACTAAACCTGCCGAGTCGCTGCGAGACTCTACCACCTAGTCAGATGTCACGGTGTTAGTGACGGTAAGCCTATGTTTGCGTTTTACGAGCTGCCTGGCATAGGATGGTCTATTCTGAAAAGGAGCTCGGAACAACAAAAAAATTTCAAATGTGAAATACTTTTACTATTTTATATGCTAAATACAATCGAGTTCGGTATTTCTTGATAGTACTACCTTCATTAAGGAAACAGCTTGAAGGTATGTAAATATTATAAACATTTGGCGGTATCGCGTACCTACATACATACATAATGTATATTATAGGTTACGTACTCAATCAATTTGACATTTCAATGTTAATTTATTATTCATTACACGACTTTAAATTATTTAAAGTAAAGCAAAACGTATTATCAGCTAATTATTGTGTATCTTCAGGCCCATATCCCCGAAGAGGTAGGCAGAGGCATAGCCAGGGCACCCACATCTAGCCGAAGACACTAAGTCCCACAATGTGATAGGTGGCAAGTCTATTGCCAACTGGGCGCTTATCCAATCCCGAGCAAGGTTTTTTTGTTAGAAAATTGGAAAAATCCAATTTCCTTTTTGTTACCTGACCCGGGAATCGAACCCGGAACCTTATGCAGTCAAGTCCGACAACTGAACCGCTAGACCACAGTGGTTTATTAATATGTAAAAATATATTACTGGTGTGCGTGACCACGGACCTTTCAGACGAACACCCTCTTTCAAGTCGTATATAATCAGAGGCACAAGTCTGCTAATTTATTACTACGACCAATATAATTATTACATAGCTGATTATATAATGATTTGTCGACAGTCTACCTTTTATTCTTTGTAAATAAATACCTCATTGGTCGATGGACTACCGTACAATACTACTATTTAAATTATGCGCTTTGGCTTTACACTTTTTACTCTTCTTACACTTAATACATTTATTTTTAAATTGGCTGGCCTAATCTAAATTTAAGCGAAATGATTAATTATGTAATAACTCTTTATAGATGTATCTTTAAAATGCATTCTGATTTCCGAAGCTTGACGAATATAGCCGAAGCGCATAATTTAAATAGTACTACTATAAGTGACCAAATTGTAAAAGACAACTGTGACATACAGGTAATACAGTCATTATATAATATAATGACTCTGTATATTATATATACATATATGTTCATAGAGATCAAGACACGAATTTAAGTAAAGGCTACTTAAAAAAATAAAAAGAGAATGAAAATATGTATGTTTGAAATTGTAACATTTGAACCTGTAACCTTTTCTTTCTATAAAATTTATAAAAATTTAACCCAAGCACAAGGCAAGTGCTAAAATAAAAACACCTTTTTCTCAAATGTCAAAAGACGTTAACAATAAACATATCTACGAGAAGACAAACATCTCGATGCAACAGGACGAGTAATAATTTATTCGTTTATCTGTTTATGCAGCATCGAATGGTTTTCGAGTTGAGAGTTGAGACAAGGTCGGGGTCTCGGTCAGGGTCAGTCGAGGGTGAGGAAGGTCGTGGGACCCGGGTCGCATACTAACGTCGACTCATCGGCCTGAGGTTTGATACCTCTGACATTTAACATTACTTATATAGTCATTGCCTGCCTCGTAAAGCTACTATTTATATAAACACTTAGTACTGACTCATCGATAAATATTTTACGTGCTATCTAAAATGCAATTCAATTTCAGTTTTTGTCTTTAAGGTAGATTATTTTGACATTTTCTTAAAATATGTATTTGTATTTCATTCTGGAGTTGATATAATTTTGTTTTTTATGTGAGTAGTCAGATAACAATCATTCGAATCTCCGGACGATAAGATAACCCTGACTCATAGACACCACAGATGAATCGGTCAATTTGCTGAATGAAAATTGTTTTTTTATCTCGAGAAAAGCCGTGTACAAAGACTAGTTGTCCAATATAGTCGATACAAAGTTTTGTAAAACTCTAGTATGCACCTAATTAAAAAACTTTGTATCTAAATAAGGTAAGCTCAAATCTTAATAAAATATTTAATTTCTCGTTATATATCCCTGTGACATGTAAAAACATTAAAGAAATGTACTACTTATCATAATTTAAGCAAATGCCAAATACTATTTGAAATCAAGTAGTGTTGACAGGTTTCTTAATTTTAATATCATTTTTATTTCCATTTGAATTTATTATTGTAAACTAGCTTAGGAATAGGTATTACCGAATTTATATTCAAACTAAATGTATGTACATAATATTATAATTATATTAATGTGAAAGTCAAGCGAATGCGTTTTAATGGTCAAATAAATTTATTTTATGGGATAAATAAATACATTTGATACGAGATGGGCTTCTGGAGTAGTACACGTAACAGATATAGAAAATAAATTTGTGGGTTTTGGTGGGTAAGTCAGCCGGCTCTGTCGAACGTCACATAAATTATGAAGGGACCGACGAACTAATCATATTTTATTTTCGTAGATTATAAAAAATATTATTTTTCCCATTAAAGTTTATTTGCTTTTCTTTAAGTTATCAAAGCGTAATTTAAAACAGGGAGAAATATTTTATGATATGTTTATGTTATTTATTACATATGTAGCTGTTACCTGTGGCTTCGTCCTCGTTTTCACAGGAACTAGTTGTATGATCGAGATCAAAAGTAGCCTATATGATAATCATCACAATCTATCTGTGTTACAAACTTCAGACAATTCCGTTTAGCCATTCGTAGCCAGCCTCCATGCTTATACATCCGTACCTACTCACAAACTTTCGTATTTATTATATTAGTAGGATTTTCTAAAATATAGTAGTTAGATATTTAGTTACTTTTTCTTAGTCCTTAACCAGGTGTAGGCTAGTAGTTACAAATACACTAAAATTAAAAAAAAAATTTAAGCTCTACGGGACCCCAGCAGCATATTTTTTTTTTGATATCGTCAATAAACTTATACAGCGCTTCTGTCTGTATAATACTACTATACTACATGAGGTTTTATTCTGAATTTTCAAAATGTTTTATGAGTTATTTTCTCTAAGAGCAGTTCAGGAAACCAAATATTTGTAAAATTAGTCCAGCGGTTCTAGATTTACAAGTGTTTTTACAAACCCGAATTAATTTTATATATGTACATAAATGTCAGATATAAATACATATCTACACAGCGATGCCTGATGTAAAAAATGTTATATCACTACATAGTATAAAACAAAATCGCTTCCTTTGTCCCTATGTCCCTTTGTATGCTTAAATCTTTATAACTGCACAACGGATTTTGATGCAGTTTTTTTTAATACATAAAGTGATTTAAGAGGAAGGTTTACATGTATATTTCAAAATTGTACGAAGGCGGGGCGGGCCGCTAATTAAAGATAAAACAAAAACAAATAAAATACAGAAATCACATAATATTATTCTTCTACATAACAATAAGTTACGGCTCGTACTTACAGCTACTTTTAACTGTACATATCACGGGTATATACATAAATATTTATAAATCAAACACAACACCTGGTTAAGATGTTAAACAGTTAATAAGTCGTAAACCGGGCACCGACAGGTTTCAGCTTATGGCTGGGTTTGAACAAAAGTTTGTACTTGTAGGATAAATATTGGTTTTGAGTTTGAGGTGACCTCTTGACGACCTCTTGCCGGACGAAACGATGACAATCGTGCACCGTCCGGTTTGAGGAATGGACTTACATACATAATTGCTTGAAGTGCGCAGGCGCACGCGGACCTCGGCGTTTGTATCTTGTTTTTGTAACGAACAAATTGATATTGTTGAAGCATTGACGTTATTTGTTCTGTATTTAGCATCTTATTAATATTGTAAATGCAAACGTTTATCTGTTTGTTCGTTACTTCTACACGCAAATAGAGTTGACCGATTTTCATGAAATTTGGCACACGCATAGAGGATAACTTGGATTAGCGCGTAGTTTTTGTCACAAAAAATTGTTCCTGTTGGACCATTAAGCGGCGAGTAACAGCATTTAATAACTAACTATTTACACAAATTTACCTAACGTTTAAGTAAGCAAAATAATTGCATAAGCTAACAATAGAAAACCTTTAGTATTTACAGACAAACATATTTTAATTAATACACCTTGTCGTTGTCGTGAAGCGTACAAGAAAAACGTAGGCGGTCAAAATAAATCTTTATATATAAGGAAAATTCCCATTATTTACACTATGTTTAATTCAAAAACGGCTGAACTGATTTTGCTAAATATTAACGGGGAGGAAAAGCAGGATACGCACGAAGGATACTTTTTATCTCGTTTGAATGAGAGGAAACTAGGAAAACAACATTTTAATTTATACTAGCGGCCCGCCCCGGCTTCGCACGGGTACAAAATATACATGTAAACCTACCTCTTCAATCACTTTATCTATTAAAAAAATGCATCAAAATCCGTTGCGTAGTTTTAAAGATTTAAGCGTACAAAGGGACATAGGTACAGAGGAAGCGACTTTGTTTATACATACTATGTAGTGATATGAATAGAAAATTACAATTATTATGTTAAGTAAAAAAACATTAGTTGATCCTATCCCTTTCGGTCTATAAACAAACTATGTCAAGCAACACCTCAAAGTGTGTACGAAGTCGCGGCCAATAGCTAGTAATATTATAAACTTGAAAGTGTTACAGTTTTACGGAAAAACGGTTTAACCGTTTTAATTAATTTGTGTACAAATGATAAGATCTTTGTAAAGAACGTAATGTAGACTAGTTTTTATCTCGATACCCGAACGGGTTTTTGCGGGATACTTAATTAAGTTCGACATGCGGACAAAACCACGGACAAGACATAGCTAACATGTCATTAGTTTTATAAAATAGAAAACTGAAGTGAGCATCGTTTTGGCATCTAAATTTAAAATGTAGATGCTCAGGGACAGTAATTACTATTTTCCATCGGTTAGTATACACGGATTACAGTTTGTTTTTTCTTTAAAAAATATTTTGTCTAAATATATTGTGTATCTTCTCCGTGTCCTAGCGGTCTGTCGTTGAACTTACCATTGTGAGGTCTGGGGTTCGAACCCCGGTTGAGCCAAAAAGAGAAAATGCACTTTTTTAAATTTTGTAATAAAAATGACACCCGACTTTGGATATGTGCCCGTTAGAGTTGAAACTTATTACATTGCTAAGCTTAGAATCTTTGGCTAGTCATGGGTGCTCTGATACCTGAAATTACCGTTTCGAGGATACAAGCGTGAAGATAATTTTTGTATAATTGGTATATATGTCTGAGCTTGTAAATACAACAATGATAAATTTTATAAAATAAAACAATGATAAATTTTGAAAAAAAAAACAGTGATAGATTTTGTAAAAAAAAACAATTATAGATTTTGTTAAAAAAACAATGATAGATTTTGTAAAAAAACAATGACAAATGTTTTAAAAAAAACAATGATAAATTTTGTAAAAAAATTCATGATACATATTATAAAAATAAATTTTGTAGCCTATGATAAAATCAAGCCACAAACTACTGTTTATATTGAAGGGTACTCGAGCTAGTCCTTGAACCGTGCTCCACCTGTCCTTGTTTACCCTGCCGCAGCCGACCACGGGCTTCAGCAAACACACGTATTTACTCACCAACCACCTGCGTCGGTGCAACCATGGGGTACCCTCAAGTGGACCAGATAAATAAATATAACGACTTCTTATCCTGCTTACAAAGTTGTAAATGCAAAAGTTTTTTTTTCTGTGTTTAGTTAACATTGCTAGCTCGTAATATAAAACTGTATTAGAAAAATTAAAGTGGTGTTTATATAATTGTATACATTATAATATCTAAACATACGCTAACATATGTTTCCATATTCCTGATTTTCCAACTGTAGTTTTTTTATACTATTAAGTTGTTTTTTTTATTGCGAAAAAAAAAATATTATAAATTTACTGACATAACTATGTGAATCTTATTTTAATGTGTATTGATAGCTGCAAAAAAATATCAATATCTCTTACAGATAATTATGACATCTGACATATTATGATATACTGACAAGTTTATAATGAGCACACCTTCTCTAATGTTTTGGACAAACTTGCGAAGCTGCCGCCGTAGCTTCCATCCCCGCAAGTATGAAATATATGATAAAATACGATAACGGTAAGCTTTTATAAATATAGCAAGAATAGTAAAAGCGTTATTAAATCCGGAGCGACTTAATGCACGAAATCTACCACCTTTTATTATTTTTTTTAAGTTTTAGACCTGGCGTATAAAATAATTTATTGCTATATAAAAACTGTTAAAATACCTTATAACTCATAAGGTAAGGCACCTGCCAGATCTCGCGGGAGGTCAGAAGTGACGTCTACGAAGAACCGTCGCGTGTCGCTGGATAAACATTGGGACAGCTTCAACGTTTTGTTGATTCTTCTATTAAGCTTCGACCAAATCAATGTGGTCGTCACGTCTGTTTGCCTATCATATATGGTATTATACTTTTGTGTTTTAGCTTTAGGTATTTAAATAATAATACGTGATGCCAAAATTTTGGACCCCCTTTTTACGAAAATTGCCAGGACACAGGAGCATAAAATTTGGCACACTTATAGGTTCTGTGTAGGAGAAGCGCAGAAAGCTATTATTTCTTCAATAATAATGCTTATAAAGTACATTAAATCAATTAATAAAACATTACGCACACTACCATGCATTTGACAAACACAAGCAAATACATTAATGGTGACGATAAAATATCACAGATGGCGCACAAACTATTAAGCTGGTATTGAGACATGAAGATGGCTTTCTTATCAACAAGATATTAATTTCATCATCTATCTATACCACTAGTATAGATAGACGTATGTGTACTGCAAAGTTCAAAGCTTCATGATTGAGTTCGAACAATAGTTTTATAACCCACTCAAATAATTAGAGGTTATCTATTCGGCTGCATGTTTTTTAAGTTTGTTATAACTATTCAGACAAACACACACAAATTGAATCTATTGTGTTATGGGTGTTAGTCAACGATATTAATACATAGTAATACCATAGTAATACCAGAAAAAATTTGATAAACACCCAGACATCTAATGTTCATCACACAAATGCCTGTCCCCGTCGGGAATCGAACCCGAGCCTCGCGGTTGGTCGATGTAGTTAGGCGTGTACGCTAGCCACTCGACCAACGAGGCGGTCTATAATTTTACTAATAATTAATAATTTGATATAATTTTATTAATAAGGTATATATTTCAAGAACTAAATTAAAACATAGTATTTTTTTTTAAATCATAACTAATTTTCGCTGATAAAATTACGAGCAAACAGTTGGTATATAATGTTACTCTGCGTATAATATAAACCTAAAAGTTGGAAGGCTGGAATCGCCTCTGTAGTATAGCGGTCTGGTGTTGGACTTGCCTGCATAAGGTCCTGGGCTCGAATCCCAGGTCGGGCAACAAAAAAATTTTTATTTTAAAAATTTTTTAATTAAGAAAAGTTGCGATGCTCGGGATAGGGTATGTACCCGCTAGGCAATAAGCTTGCCACCTATCACATTGTGGGACTTAATGTCCTCGACTAGTCGTGGGTACCCTGGTTGTGCCTCTGCCTACCTCTTCGGAGATATGGGCGTGAAGATACTACTATATACTAACTTGAAATATTTTACTCTGTTTATTAATTAGCCATATAATATTTGACCTCTGATTACATTTTGATTGAACTAGTTCCAACCATATGTTTGAGGAAATCCGGAAAAACAGCTAATGTCAACCATGGAAAGAAATATTAACATTCCGATAAACAAATGTCTCAACCCATAAAGATTAAATCTATTGATACGATATTTTTTAATGTTCTAAGATAACGCTAAAGTGCGCGGCTCTTTTGATGTTCAAAAATAACTGCTATATAAAAACAACTGTTATATTAACAATAATAATAACTGTTGCCTAAACACACCATTAATACTACTGGTGCGTCGTTATCTTATGTTTAGGATCTACAAGTCTTCTGGCTACTCCACCTGGCAGCATGGGATAAGACAATAGTCAGCAAAGAAGCTTTAGTGTCAGGAATAAATAAATCCATACATATTAATTTTCTCCCCAAGTCCCTAACGGGATAGGCATAAAGTATTGAGTACCCAACCGCACGATTCTGACAGACCTGCTTGGCTTTCTCCACATTCATTGTCATTTTCATACAAACACGCCGGTTTCGGAGACTCTTGACAGATTCCTGTCAAAATTAATTACTTATTCAAGTAAGACGGCGTTATCAATCAGGTATAGCTTCTATAGCATACTGGTACCTTGTTAATTGTATTTACGTATATGTTACCTTTAAAACAGAACCTTCTTTTATCAATTAGTAAATCTATAGATATAACACAAAGACGGATTTGTTACAACAATTATAACTCGAGATTGGCTAAACCGATTAAGCTGAAAATTTATGGAGAGGTAGCTTAGAACCGAGAGGAAGACATAGGATACATTTTATCCCGTTCAACAGCGAGAAAACTAGAAAAAACAATTTACTTTTACTAAACAAATTGAATGGGTGGAACGAAATTCGCCGGAATAGCTAGTGTTCAATAAATCCACGATTGACAGACATTTTTATTACATTATTTATTTTGAAACCCTACATTGTACTGCTTGTTAACCTCTATACAATGAAATTACAATATAATTCTCTCTGAATGTGAATTCCTGTAGATATTTCAATATGTAAACGCTTATCATGAATAAATTGAAAGTAAAACCATCTGAAGATGGTTGAAATCGCCAAATATGGGGTACAAAAGAGATATTTGTTGGTCTGAAGTATCCCGAGACCTATAATCGTATCATTAAAAGTAACATACAATAAATTGATTGCAATTTGTTGTATGGATTCCTTTTTGAGCGGTGTAATTTATTTGATTGCTGTGACCTTTTTGATGAGGTTTATAGTTTTGGATTCGACCTCAAATTTAATGTTCCGATCGAACAGTTAACACTTTGTGTTGGTCTGAGCTTTCAATAAAAATGTGTCATCTTTTTGGGGACATGTAAAAATATATTATACAGCCACATTAGTCAACATTAACTAATGTATTCCAAGGTTTAACCTAGTATTGTAGTCTTAATTATGCACGGATAATGTTTTATTATTACGCAAACAATGCCTAAATAAAGTATGGTTACGTTAAACTAATAACAGTTTAAACCTCGAAATATTTTAGTCTAATTCTAATAATTATTTAATTTATTTTTATAATACTGGCATCAATTCTAATTTCGTGTATTGAAAACTTATCCTAGACCGGGAAGCCACTTTCCGTAAAGCTACTTCATTTAGTACCAACCAAAGACAAGCATTGTTTAAAACGCCAACCCAGTTACTTGGTATTCACTGATTTGTATGAGTAAGATGTATGAATTTGTATATATTATCTTTTGCCAAGGGCTCTTTGCAACCCCTTCACAAAGGTTTTGTTTGTAATAGTAATGTTTTAACCCGCACTGTAGAAAATATGCCAAGTTCTGCCCTTACTAACCTATTTATTGACATTACTTTTATTTTTCTTTTGTACTTACCTCACGCTGGTACTCGATAAAGTGGATTTACTAACGATGCCCTCACATTCTAGTCTGAAAATTCACGACACGTCCGTCAATCAGTTTTCTCAAACACGTCGTACACCAATGAGGTAGACTTGTAAACGGTACTGATCACTTAGGCCACCGCGTGTTTGGCATATACGACGCCATTCGGGTCAGGTGCCACTGACAACGGTACCCTGTTTGATGACAGAGCTGACCTTACAGTGTCAAAGTGAAAAGCGTTAGCGATTTACAAAAAATTAAACTGTTCTATCTTAAATATGCGCACATGCGCTATTAACTTAAATTATATATATCAATTCATTAATATGAGGCCCTGTTATTTCACAATCTTCGAAATGACTTTGTCTGAGTAATATTGAACAAATATGACCAAAATCAAAGTAAAAAACATTAGCGATTAACAAATACTTAAACTGTTCTATCAGAAAAATCGATGCTCATCCTCTGTTTGCTTAAATATAAAAATGTTAGTTAGTTAATACGAAGGATTCGGTTATTTCACTGACTGATATTTCAAATGACTATGGAATATGGAACAGATGTGAAAATTTGTAATAATAGCAAAAAAAACTATTTGTATTTGAATGTCGTCTCAATACACATTTTTTTTTAATTTTTCTCGATTTCTCGGATCCCCTTTTTAAAGTACGTCCTTTCTTTAAAAAAATATTTTTAAAATTGGTCTACAAGTGATGGTAGAATCAATTACCATGTACAAAATAATATAATATAGTAGTCGAACTTATAGCTTCCTCCTTTTTGAAAGTCTGTTAAAAAGTAAGTTAAACTGCTAACGTCACTGAGAAAGACTATGAAATATCTGAAGTCATAACTGTACGGACATGTGTTAAAAATGTACTTGTTTTTATGCAGTTAAGTATAATCCTAAAATTATTATTTTTAATGAATACTCAATCATGTCAGGTGTCAAACAGAATAATCTGCATCGAAATCAGTCCCAGTGTTTATAAGTTACGATGCCACAAACACACACAGAGATACGCCAAGCTTAAAACACCCCTCGTTTTTCGTCGGGGTTAAAACCATAACGAGTTTAAAATTTTTCAATTCCAGAAATTTCCAAAAATGTCAAAGCAAATGTAATTATAAGAACAATCCTTAAGATTAAAAACAGAAATCATGATTTGTGCTTAGCTTGTAATTTGTAACCCATCGCCTGTACTCATAAGTTACTAGTCAAAATGCCTAAACAAAACATTGTCTTCAGATTTTAATGTATGTTAAACAAAGGTCGATTGGTTTATTGAATTTCTGTTTGTTTTAAAATATCTTCCGGTTCTTAAAATTTCTTAGTACTTTTTCTTGCCTGTGTCTTACCCGTACCTTCATGTTTTAACAAATAAACATTTACTTTAGATGATAAATAATATTACATATAAATAATGATTAATATCCCCGGACAAGTTACACAATTCGAATCTAACTCCAAAGTAAGCAAATTATATACTTGTGTTATGGGTATTAGTCAACGATTCTATTACATAGAAATACTTATATAGATACCAGAATAAATTTAATAAACACCCAAACCCGGAAATGCAAACATCTAAATGTTCATCACACAAATGCCTGCCCCCATCGGGAATCGAACCCGAGCCTCACGGGTTGTCGGTGTAGTTAGGCGTGTACGCTAGCCTCTCGACCAACAAGGCGGTCAAATATATTTTTTTTAAATTAGTTTTATATATTTATCTATCCTAATAATATGAATGGAAGTGAAGTGAAGAAACACCGGTCCTAGATTCGTATTTTTGTAGATTACTTAATTAAAAATACATAAAACCACGATATCAATTTCATCCGATTACATATCACGAATTAAAAATATCTGGCGCCATTACAAAATGAACTTCCGAATATGCAACGAACAAACCGTAGTGATTTCAACATAACGTCAACGATTTCCTTCGTAATGTCATGTGTCAAATTTGACCATTATGCATCTTAGAGCATATTTTATTTTACTTTATGTAGTTATTATAAACAGCACATATATAACTAGCTTTGCTCGTGTGACAGTTATATATAGTCCATTAATAGGGAATTTTATATAAACTTTCAACGCCTATTTCACCTACTCAGGGGTAGAATTTCCAACGAACAATTCAAAAGAATTAGCCAAAAAATAAAGTTTTACATTGCTAACTTAAAAAAATTACGGTTTTACATACAAATGTTCAACAACTATTTCATCCTCTTAGGGGTAGAATTTCCACATTCCGTACTTAGTGGGTGTCTACTCAGTAAAATGACCCTACTCACTAAATCTCAACTCTAACAATTTTTGCTCAGCGATGCTGAATCAGTCAGTTAGGGCATGTTATTTCATTAGTAGGTATATAAGTATAAGTAGGTATGTAAGTAGTAGGTAGGCAGCATAAGTAGGTAAGTAGGTATAAGTAGGTAGGTTATAGACACTAAATAATTTTATAAGGTATCTAAACAATAACAAGTATTTAAGAAAATAAAAGGGATAAGCTGTGTAACCCTATTGAGTTCAAAACTATCTTTTTTTTATTCTTGACTGTTTTTGTTTGTTTTCTTTGGCATTACAGAAAATTTTAACAAGTTTTAACGTATGTTCAACATTTGATGCAGCTCCTACTTGAAACCTAATATGTGTTATATCAAGATCTACTTCGTTTCGTAAGAGTTGTAGTCATCCAGAAGAGAAAAAAAAAGAATAAGTAGACTACACAAAAGCTTTTTAACCAACCAAATTATATGCAGATGAAAATGTTTAAACTAAAACTGGTAGAATAAATTGAAAAAGTTATTGTAGTTTATTAAGACTCTATAATACAACTTAGTAAAAAAAAACTGGTTATGCTGATACGATACTTGGGCTCTATATTATATCACACTCTTAGCCACCGGATGACTTAACTCATCGGCGTCATGTCACTATCCGGTCACATCCTGTCCATGTTTCTCACAGCCGGCTGAGAAAACTATAAAATTATCGCTATCTGTTTCGAAACTGTATTAATTTTGGTTGGTTAATTGATTTCGAATTTTTAATGTCACTTATAACTGTCATTTTGGCGTCAGCGAAAGGGCTTAAGTGTCTACGAGTTTATAATATTATCAAAGACCAGATCTATTATTAGTAGAAGATCCCAACCTACATCGACTTACACCGAGCTGATAATAGAATAAAGTATATTTAACAGTCAAATAAGTATATTAGCGATCATATTACATGTGGGTTACCTAAACAAATCCTGGACCACACATTTTTAATTATTTAAAAAAATGTTTTTCATGTTTCCATTTTTTTTCAGGCAATTCTATATTTAAATTATAAACTTTAACACAAATTATAATAAAATTTGTAAACATTGTAATAAAACTGCACATATGGTTATATTTTTTTTCTATTATCCGATTCCGTGAAAATTAACTAGCATCGACTGTCTAGCCATTTATTCCTGGCAATCCAGATATATAACAGGCAACCCAACTTTTGCAACTTCGTCTTATACCTACTTTAATTCGGAATAAAACCGTATTACGGCACCAAATAATTAATTAAAACATTTTTAAAAATAAAAAAAATGTCCAGGATTTTTGAAGTAACCCATTTTTCCCCCCAAAATTGAAGGGTAAATGGAAAAAAACAGTACTTAATTTTGTTCCTTACAAACTGAACCGGTGGAACAAAGTTAGCCGGTACAGCTAGTGAGTATATACAAAAAAATTAGGAGCTATTTGGGTTGATGTGAAAAAATATATATAGCATGAGGTACTAGAATCTGTAAATATGTGACTTCCGCAACAAGTACACATATAAGGATCTCCCACATAGTTGTGAAGCGTCCCTAAAAACTTGGTATTTGTTTGACACAGTCCGATCGCCAAAACAGAAAGGATTTAAAGCCTTAACAAGTCATAAAACTTCGATATGTACATCCTTAGGAATATAAATATTAAGTATCTTCACGTCCATATTCCCAAAAGGGTAGGTAGAGGCACAACCAGAGCACCCACGAACAGTCGGACACTAAGTCACACAATGAGATAGGTGGCAAGCCCATCGCCAACCGGGCACATATCCAATCCCGAGCAACGTTTTTTTATTAGAAAATTGGAAAAACCCAAATTTCTTTATGTTGCCCGATCCGGGATTCGAACCCTGGACCTCATGTAGTCAAATCCGACAACTGAACTGCTAGATCACAGAGGTGATATAAATATTAAATGTTTGTATATTCCGTTTTGACATGAAAATAGCTGCGCTAATATTATTATTTTTGTATGTAGAAATATATAAGAGCTTGAAAAACAGATATGAGCTACTTTTTTGACAACTTTAACAATATACAGTCAAAGAGGAAATCCGTTTTTGGTTTTGGTTAAAAAAAATACAGTCTAAACTCAACGACTATTTCTTTCCATGAGCGAATCCGTCCGCTTGTCTTTCTTCCTAAATTATGATAAAACTCGTTAACTAATCATCGGAAAGAATAATTAGTTTTTATTAATTCAAAAACTAATAGAGATATCAGATGCTTTTCCGATACACCAATAAATTTTAAATTTTGAGCTATAGGCGATATTAAACCATCTGAATGCTCCATAATTCGTCCATCCTCCTGATCTCTGATTAGTTACTAATTATTAATTTATCATTCTAAATAAATCTAATATAAACAATTCTCGTGTCACGGTGTGCGTGATTGAACTCCTCCAAAACGGCTCGACCAATTCTCATGAAATTTCGGAGCATATTGAGTAGGTCTGAGAATCAGGCAACTTCTATTTTTCATACCCCTCATCCCAAACCCATCCCAATTACTAAAATCACATCAAAAATATAGCAGAACAACGTCTGTCGGGTCAGCTAGTTTTATTATAAGTGTAAGTAATTTTGCCTCATTTTGGTATTTTTTAACCGTTTTTTGAAATTGCTATTTATAAATGGTAGTATTTGTATAGATATCGATGTTAGTATGTATGGTTTGGAAATAAAGTAGTTGGTCTTAAGAAATAAAGATGGCGTTGTTATTAACAAGATGTTAAAATGTATTATGGTCGAATTTCGACCAACGGTACGGTAACGGGTAAAATTTAAAAACGTAATTCATTTTATTATTAAAGATGACATAAAGGTCACAATAAAAAGTCATAGCTAGTACGGATTAAATAAAAAACTCAATCACTACCTGCCAATGCGATATACACCGATAAACCGTATTTGTATTTTAAATCAGTGTTGAGTCATAAAAAGGACCAAATACCTATAATTGATGAGTTGATTGCTAAATCGGACAATTTAATGATCATGCTTGTACTCTTCAACAAGCTATTAGTACTATTTCTGCGTCTTTTCTGATTTTAAAAATGTTTTATGTGTGTTTGACGTGTCTATGTGTATGTCTGTGGCATTGTACCTTCTGAACGTATCTATCAATTTCGATATAGAGAATTTTGTTTGAGAGCTGAAGTGATCGAGGTAATTCTTAGCTATATTGCAGTACCGGCCTCTCTTTCGTTTGGATTTTGCTAAACGTCACCAGCCTCGCAGAAAGAGAGGTCAATAAATTAAAGACTTATACTAATATAGAAAGAGAAATCTATAAATTAGAGAGAGTCAGTAATATTTGGAAATTGACATTATGTATTTGTTAGGAATATAACCTCACTTCAAGTGGTAATATAGCTTCATGCTCAAACCTTTCATAAACCTACAGAATATGTCCTTTCACGTAAACCATATATATGAATAAAGGAAACCATTCCTTCAAATGAAATAGAATTGTTGGTTCTAGTTGTAGTTCTCTTTATAATATAATCTACAGTACACAAAGCCAAAACCATAATCTTGACTACATTACGACTAAATTATTTCAAATTGACGCCCTTTGTAGAGACGTTACGTATTATATTACAATAGAAATGCAGAGACATTGTCCACATAGTTTACGTTGGCGGTAAAATGAGTTTATCTATTCCGATAGTAACATAATATTCCATATAAGAATCAGTATCACAAAACGTCGATAAAGGCAATGTATTGGGCGAGTGACAAAACAATAAAGGTTTCAAATACCAAAGTTATTTTTTTATCTTGGGGATTTCGTAAGAGCGAAAACAAGAAATATTATAATGCCTCTGCTTCATATTCCGTCGTAAAAAGGGTTATATATCTTAAAAAGTAGATAGACACTTCAATTTCTGTATATAAATTACGTTGCTATGAATATAATTACACTAGAACAATACAAGGCTCTTTTTTTTAATATATTTTATCTTGGTATAGGCTAAGACCTTTGGGCATGTTGCCTCTTCTTTCGTTACAATTTATTTTTGTCTAGTTGGTCCTTTTATATTTTATGTTATAAATTAGGTCTGAGATAAAGCGGAGCATCCATACCTAAGTTAATCGAGGAAGACTTAGTAGCAACGAAATAATCCACAAATCACTTGTGCACTTTAATGTAACAAAATTGTAAAAAATAATTATCACCAAATAACTTATTTTACTCATGTACAAACAATTCAACAATTATTAAGAAAACGCATTCCTCTTTTCTTTATACCGTCAAAACTTGCTATGTTTTGGTTTATGTAGTGTCATTTTGACGTGTAGTCGCAAAACCAAAATGGTAATTTTTTTTTAACATAATTGCTAATAAAGTTACATAAAATTAAAAAATGATTAGTGTTCCAAATAAATCTAAAAATACATTAGCTTACTGGTTTTGAAAATCACATTATCCTCAAAGTTCTTATATTTTTGTTTCTCGTATCTAAAATAACCTAATACCTATAAAATTTGGTATATTTTTTGATATTTTCAATCGTCGGCACTTGGTAAAACTTCCAAATACATATTCATATTTTTTTAATAAAGAAACACTTGTACTATTTTATGTATCACTTTTAATTTATTATTATGGAAATAGCCTACCGGTTTCGCTTATAGAGCATCACCAAAGCTAAAACTTAAACTACTGTAACTAGAGCAACTAGAGTAGTTTAAGTTTTAGCCCTGATGATGCTGTATAAGCGAAACCGGTAGGCTATTTATAAAATAGTAAATTAAAAGTGATACGTAAAACAGCACAAGTATTTCTTTATTTAAAAATATGAATACATACATTGATGTTAAAAATGTTATTTGTCTTAGGCCTATCACAAAAATAACCGACCTTGACATGACACATCAACTTTTTATCTGTGGTTTTCGTATTGTAGAAGATATTATTATCATCTTTCATTAGATGAGTAATCGCTGATATCGTTAACGATTTTCAATTTGAATAATATAAATTTGAATACACTTAACGTAATAATGGGTTATGGTGTTTTTGTGGCACCCATTTTTTCCTCGTTAAACAATCATAAAGTACCATTTTTTACATTCAAACTACTGTAAATCAAACTAATTTTTCTAATTTAACAAATAGTAGCTGTTGCCTGCGGCTTCGCCCGCGTTTTCACAGGACCCCGTTTGGTGATCGGGATCGGGAAAGTAGCCTATATGTTAATCCAGGTTACAATCTATCTATGCTCCAAATTTTAGACAAATCCGTTCAGCCACTCGAGTGGTAAAGCGTAAAAAACATCCACACATACATACAAACTTTCGCATTTTTATTATATTATCATATAAATTATCTATTCCTGCCACCATAACGTCAGTGGTTGCCGTTGACATGCTCCGGTTGGGAGAATATGGTAGTCTGCAAACTTACTTTTGCTCGAGGCCTAACATCCCGGCCTCAGGTTATCATCGCACCATTACCACCTTTGGTGGTAAAAAAATCATAATATTTTCGGGATTTATGGAAGTACTATAAAGCACTCACTTCTCTTTCTTCTCACTTCTTCTTTTGAGCTGTGATATTTTCTCTTGCTTAAATTCCATGCATTCATTAACTTAAAGCGATCATGTGTAGAGATTTGAAGAAAGTGTTTTGGGCCACGATGTGAAATGACATCAAATGTGCCGCGTGATTTGTATCTGCGATGGACGACCAGATTCTGACCATCAAAAGGTCGAAGGCTTTTAGCCCGCGTAACATGGCAAACGGAATTTTACAACATTTTTGTTTTTATTGATGTTGGTATTACGAAAACTTGAAGATGACATGTTTGTTTACTCAACATGAGCGAAAAGATTTATTTTCGTGTATGCTTCTTAAATATGTAACAAGAGTCTTATTTTGTATTTTATCTATTTGTAGCTTATTTTAGGCTTGTTTCATGGTATTTTTGGCCACCAACTGAAAAAGAGTTGTGGTGTGTGTGTTTGTGTGTGTGTGGGTGGTGTGTGTTTGGGTGTGTGTTTGTGTGTGTGTGTGTGTAAGTGTGTGTGCGTGCGTACGTGTGTATGTATCTGTCTGTGGCATCATAACTTTTGATCAGTTGGACCGATTTCGATGAGGATTTTTTTAAACTGATCTGATTAAGATGCTTCTTACCTACATTAGAGGTTGTCTGGGGTCATTGAATTTCTTTATTTTAGGATTATCTCACTTGAAACATTTAAAAATGATTGCCTTAAAATATAGTCACTTAATAACTAAAATTTATTAAAACTGTGTTTTTTAGTGAACATGGAGTGGTGTTACGATAGAACTTCAATTGCCCAAATTAATTCAGTTTTTTTTTTTATAATAATAGAAGGTAAACAAGCAGTCGGATTTCCTGATGGTAAGAAATTCACGCCGCCTAGAGACACCAAAGGTGGTAACGGTGCGTTGCAAACCTGAGGCCGGGATGTTAGGCCTCGAGCAAATGTAAGTTTTCCGACTACCTTACCCTCCGAACCGGAACACGTCAACAGCAAGCATTAGACGTTATGGTGCTATGCAATGAAGTTAGTGTTTGTCTCTGCAGCACTTATGTTTAACAGTTGCTCACTATTGTCCCCAGGTGAAGGCGGTAGCACGGGTCGCCGGTGTGTCCGGGATGCGACGTCGCCCGCGCAAAGGATCGCGCTGGCGCCGACGTCGCCGAGTCTGCAACTCACCAAACCTCCCTCACAGACCCAGAGCCCAGCGACACCCGTGCAACCTGTCGTCAAGAGTGAACGTCTTAGTCCACACGCTTCCAACAGCTCAGGGTATGTTTATTTTTTTTATGTGATAGGAAAGCAAACAAGCAGACGGATTTCCTGATGGTAAGAAATTCACGCTGCCTAGAGACACCAAAGATGGTAATGTTGCGCTGACAACCTGAGGTCAGGGTGTTAGGCCTCGAGCAAAAGTAAGTTTACCGGCTACCTTACCCTCCGAACCGGAACATGTCATGACGTTATGGCGACAGGAATAGGTAAGGCGGTGGTACCAATCCCGGCGAGTCGCTGCGAAACTCTACCACTTAGTCAGATGTCACGGTGTTAGTGATGATAAGCCTATGATCGCCTTTTACGAGATGCCTGGCAGAAAGGCAGATAGTCTATTCTGCAAAGAAGCCCAGACCAACACGGGGAAAAATGCTATTGTAATATTTATTAGTTTTAAACATAATAATAAAAATAATAAAAAAAACAGATCCGGCAACGTGACGCCGTCGAATACTGCGTATCCGGGTAGCACGCTGCGCTCCGGTGACGAAGAGTCCCAGTGCGTCGCATGGCCTAGGTATGTTACTTTCACACATAAGATATAATAATATAACAGTATTGTAATATAAGTTTACTCGAACGATGAAATGACATAATCGAAGTTACTGATGCTCGATTGCATACGGTAGCGGAACGCTATGATGGCCGGTTTGACAGTGATTTGAATGTCAATTCGTTAATGAAAAAATCTAACCAAATGTAAGTCAAATTTATGTAATATCTACTCGCAAATAAAGCTTATATAGTCTTATAGCCCTTACCATGAGTTTTACGGCTTGTCAAGTTTACTATACTCGATACCGTCTCTGTCAATTATTTGTATGAAAACTTTGAACAGCGCCTTTATTGGTGACTACAAGAAACACATTTTTACACCAAAAGTGTCATAGATTTCGACACGTAAATTACCGAACGTAATCTGTACCAACTCATGGTAAAGACTCTGTGCCTTTACCATGAGTTGATATTTATAATATTCAGTAATTGACGTATCGAAATCTATAGCGCTTTTAGTCTAAAAAAATATTGATCTTAGATACCCAGAGGTGCTGTTCCTTTAAACATTTTTCATACAATTAATTTACATAGACGCTAACGAGTATAGTAAACTCGACAAGCATCAAACTCATGGTAGGGACTCTGATGCTTGATTGCATACGCTAGCGGAACGTTATATTGGCCGGTTTGACACATTACAATATTGATTTGAATGTCAATTCGCTAACAAAAAATCTAAGTCAAATTTATATAATTGCAACTCACAATTAAAGCTAGGATGTTTAAGCGCTGTTGGCAATGCGCGCTACGTCAACCATATTGAGGCGAATTAGTTTTAAAATATTGCACAATAGTGTATTAAAAAAATAAAAATATAGCCATCGGATTTTCACTAAAACATCATGATCTAATTTATTGTGTTTTTTGAAACTTTTATTTTGATATATTTGAAATAAAACCTAAACAGTAATAATAAATCATTCGTAATTTTTTATAGACGAAGTTACAAATATTGCAATTTACTCGTTTATTCATCTAAAACGTTTTAACGTTTATTAATCTAGAACTCAGTACAAAACAAAGCACATTCTATGGTTTGAAATTGAATCAAAAATAGGTAATTTAGAATATCCTGGCCTGGAAGATTATAATTCTGGCCTCAAAAATAAATAAATAAATATCCCCGGACAAATAACACAAATTGAGTCTAACCCCAAAAAAAGCAAATTATATGCTTGTGTTATGGGTGTTTGTCAACGATACAATTACTTAAATAGATACCAGAATAAATTTAAGATCCGGAAATGCAGACATATAGGTAAATTTTCATTACGCAAATGCCTGCCCGTGGGCAATCAAACCTGAGCCTCGCGGTTGATCGGTGTAGTTAGACGTATACGTTAGCCACTCGACCAACGCGAACGAGGAGGTTTTAATGAAACAAAAATTTTAATGTTTACTTAGGCAATACAAACGCTAAACCAGTCATCTTAGCGTGCCGCTAGTACAGTCTTCTGTTTTACTTAAGGTCACTTTATATTAACAAATACCAAAATTAATTTGTTGAACTAATTTTGCTTATGTATAAAAATTTCTTATTTTAGATGCAACCAATATGTCATACAATCAGCCTAAGACATAATATTTGAGGTTTCAAATTTAACGTTTTGCCGTTTCTTCTGATCGGCTAGAGTTAGAAAAGGTGGTAGTGTACAGTAGATAGGATTAAAATTAATCTACCTTTAAAATTAGTTGTAATAAATTATGAAGCTTATCAAGAATTATTAAACATCTTTTAAAAATAAGTGCTCTGATTTAAATGTTAAAATGTGTAATAAATATTTAATTTCTTTAAATTTAATTAAAAATTTGCACACCATAATTCGTTAGAATATGTTGTTTGCTTAAATATCTTATTAACAACTTTTCAAACAAATAATTTCCATTTCATTTTTAAAGCCAAATCAGATACTTACCCAGGTCGATCTTAAAATGCTACCATGTAAGCTAAATAAGAATCGATTTCGTGACCGGAAGAGGCCTCGGAGATTTTCTGACGTGACATGTTAATTAGGTAGTCAAACATGTATACAAACATCGTTTGCACTGTACATGTTACTTTTAAGATTTATGCTTAAAATGTATTTGACTACCTTAAAGATTTGATAACTTTATGCATAATAACTCTTATGAACAATTTAATTCATGCTTTGAGATCTTTCTACATTACGTTTTTCATTAAAAAGACAGTTTCATAAAACAGTTTAAATTTATTTATTTAATGGAAGTTGTGATAGTATACTGTAATGGTTTTGAAACTAAGAAGAAGAGAATCTTAAAAGTAACATACTTTTAAGATTTATGCTTAAAATGTATTTGACTACCTTAAAGATTTGATAACTTTATGCATAATAACTCTTATGAACACTTTAATTCATGCTTTGAGATCTTTCTACATTACGTTTTTCATTAAAAAGACAGTTTCATAAAACAGTTTAAATTTATTTATTTAATGGAAGTTGTGATAGTATACTATAAAGGTTTTTAAACTAAGAAGACTTCAGATCAATTATTTTTCCAGTTATACCTTAGCTTTTACTGAAATTGAAGCTTTAGTGAGTTGGTTGATTTTAACTAAAAAGTTAGCAGACAGAGACATTATTAATGTGCATATTGGGTTTTTCATGTGACAAACGGATCTTGCAGTGCGACGACATATACAACACTGTTACACCTGAATAAGCCAACAAAAGCAATTCCGTTCCGTCCACCGTTCACCTTCTAGTTTAAGCATTTAGGAAATTAGTAATACGTGTAAACCTAACCGTTTTAAAGTGACATCCAGATCTTGATGCGTGACATCTTTAACATTATCATACTTTGGCACTGTGCGTGAAGGAGACAATCAGATCGAGCGATCTGATCGAAGTGAGCACGTTACGATTTTAATATCCCAGTTTCAGGTTGATAACGCACATTGACGGCTTGGATGTCTATAGGTGATTTACCTTCCTATTATTTCCTGGCAGTATATATACCTGCCATTACTTTTAAATTTTTATCGTCAACGGATATAACATTAACATAAATGACGTTTTGATACAACTTTGTTTTGATATTTTGTAAATTATTTTCTTTCTATATCGACGCACGACAGTTTGGACGCTCCCACCGCATTGATTGTCTTCCCATTTCAGCGTAAAAGGATATCTAAATTAAGTGGCTTTTGCACGTACAAACAGATCTCGCAGCGTGACACCGTCGACTTCGTCGTACCTGAGCACGCCACCGGAGCGGGGCAGTCCGAATGCAACAACGGCGTTTCCACCTTTAGTGTTCTCGGACGCAATACGATCTTTGGCCGCCCGCCACAACCCGCATCCCTCTAATGAGTAAGCAACACGCATATGCGTGCTTTAGACCCGGTATCCACTAAAAATGAGCGGATTTAATCAAGCAAACGGGCAGGTTTTTGCTAAATTATGATCGTAGTGCATATCTATAGTGATCTTGTGAATAATATATGATAATAGAAAGTAATAATAGATGAATTTTATAACAATCTGATTACTTTTGAAGCGTCTTAGAAATAATAATTACAAAAAGATCCTCTTTTGAATGCATGATCCTTCATAACTCAGAAATTGATATAAAACTGTGAATCGTGATTTGAAATTATTAATCTTATGTCCAACAGTGGACGTTCATAGGCTGTAAACATTTTAACCACTCCGCCCATCTTTTTGATGGGTACCGGGTCTAATGCATATACTAACATAAGTCATAGTCATTTATAATATTTATCTTTCCAGCCTACTATATTCCACTGCTGGACATTGAGACCTTTTCAAAAACCGTTAGCTTCTTTTTATGGCCAGTGTTTAGGTTTTAGAGGTATGCGTAAAGAAGTTGAGAAGGTAGAGATCTAATTAATGTTAATGTCCCTTTTGTGACTACATCTCAAATATGATATATTTTTATTAATTGATAAAACATCTAAAGCTTATTTTAATTCCAATTAGGGAAGTGGTCTGCAACAGCTAGAAACTTATAACAGCAAGCAGTAAAAGACATAACTTTATTACCGTTTTAAATGAAAACCTTTTTCGTGATCTTCGCCTAGGGTTAGCTGCCAAAAATTGTTTTATCAAAGAATATGTATAAAATAAATGATGCCTTCCACTGTTTTATCACAGATTATTAGTATTTTATTATTTATATTATTAATTTTCTATTTATCACTGTCCATGTATTCTGTCAAAAATTTGTGTGCAATAAAGAATTAAATATAAAACTATTTTTTTTCTGTGAGTATACTGCAAATACGTAACACTTTAGTTAGTTTTAGCCAGCCTAGTAAACAAGATATCACAAACTTAGGAGTGAAGCCTTACCACCCAATCTGGATTTTCCAGCTCTTCAGTATAAGGTTTGGCGTATAGAAGTGAAAAGTAGTTTACTACCGACAGGAGATCCGCCTTTTCTATGTTGCTAAATGAAGATAAGTAACATGTTACTTATAATACGAACTTTTAATAGAATTTTAAAAATAATAACAATTTAAATACAAGTAATTACGGTTAAATTTTACCCTGCTTTTTCTATTATATAGTTTATTATTTTCATAATTATTTTTATCATAATACATACCTACATATAATATGTTGTCTCTTACAAAAATCAGTTTTGGCAAAAAGGAACCATATACAGGTTTCGTCACCTATTTCAGATTATTACTTCATACTAGATGTTTACGTGTAGAATAATTATAGTCCGTTGAAGTTCACAGACATTTAAAAAAAAAAAGTAGAATAATTACGATTTTCAACACTCACCACCTTATATAGTCCTTTAGGGGTTGATTTTTGAAAAATAAATAGTGTATGTTTGAACTCGGTTTTAGCTATATGCGTATAAAATTTCATCAAAAGCGGTTCAGCGATTTAGCCGTTAAAGAGCAATGGACACAGACTTTTGCATTCATAATATTAGTATGGATTTCAAACTGGAAACGTTGTTACAACTCTTTCTACAAAAAAAAAGATAAACATTAACTTACAGTTCAGTCTGCATTGTATTTTTTTATTTATCCGCTACATGTGGTGGTAATTCTGCTGGGCAATAATTAAACTTATTCTTTTTACGTTATCTTCTTTCAGTGCAAGTCCTATAAAGATACAAAACATGAATTTGTGAGACAGAATAGTTTGTGCGTGACATTTCTTTATACTTTTAATAGATACCTTAAAATAGTGTCACTCAATATAAAAATGAAATTCAAAAAAAAATCTCTCGAATTCGCCAAAACTCTTAAAACATGTTATAGTGCATAGATTAAACACACACAAACTATTATGACAGCCTTAAATTTGTTTTGTCTCTTGCGTTGATACTTAAGATTAGTTTAGAAATGCTCTGCAGATTAACCACCTTTGTGTCAAAATCGGCACGATTTACTTTAAATAAAAATTGTATTCGCCGGCGCCTTAACAAGCTGATCTCAGGTGTTGTAAATAGATTGAAATCGTAATTGGAAATCGATATATCGTTCACACGCCAGTGTCATCACATTTGCAATAACACGCGACCCGCAGTTCACCGACCGCCTAGAGATGCCCAAAAGGATTTGCATATTAATCGATTCTATAACTTACATTAAGTCGACAAATTTACATGGTTCGTGAGAACCGATGTTGTCCGCGTAAACTTATGTTATATTAATGAATTGCTCATCTCATAGTGATGTGACGTTCTCGGTCGGCGACCCCTATTCATTTTAATTACCGATTCCCCAATACCTGTCATACTGGTCTTTATTAAGAGGTCAAGTCCACGATCTCGTCACGCAATTCTAACCTCTATAGTGACGTCACAAGAACAGTTTTTCTTATACATAACTAAAGCTACTGAGTTAAGGGGCAGATTTCATGTTAAATATTAGAAAGTAGCGGCCAAATTAAATTTTAAAATTAGTTTTTAACAACAGACGCTATGGATACCTCGTTACAATTATTTTGTTCAGCTCTATGAGTTGCTATGTCAAGCGAAACGTTTCTTTTTGCTAGAAATCTTACTGCTTCTCTAGGTTTAAAATTATCTGTGTATGATCTAAATTAATAACATAAATCTCGATTACGTTACGTAAAAAGTAAGAAAGTTACTTTTAGTAATAATGAAATGGAAAAACTATAAAAACTTTTTTCTAACGCTGAATAAAAATGACTTACCTACTTACTTCTAGACAGCTATTTTCTAAATTCCCTAAACATATATTGTAGAGTTTTGACGCCATCTTGGAAGTGAAAAAACTACGACTTTCTTGGTCGAAGTTTTTTCGTAATTATTTAACTTTATAAAAATTACTTATGAGTAAAATTAGTTAATTTAAATGGCAATCAGTTCAATTTTGTTCAGTTAAACTGCACAATTGAAATATTTATGATGAATTGTAATGTGTATCTCCCCGTTGCTTCCAAATCTCACTTAATGAGCTTGAGTAAGGGGGCCAACGCTTTACTCGAAACCCTGACATGACTTTGACTTATCACTTATGACTTACGACTTGCGACTGTAAAGAAGAATTTATTAATAAGAAAGATGTGGCAGCATGACCGAAAGGACTTGGCCGGCCACAAAAGGGGCAAATTAACTTAAAAAACGTACGTATGAAATTTAGAAAATGATAATTAAAAATTAAATTTAATAACAAATATTATTCTTAATAATATTTGTAACCAAGTTTCGAGAGATTAATATAAAAATATGTATATTTGTATATTTCCACGTTACATTGTTAAATTAAATAACATCGTCCACTGTTGGACATAAATTCAATAAATACTGGATAAGTTGCAGATTCTTGAACATACCTATGTTTAATATTTTTTATTTATGATCACTAAGCCACAATATGCTTATTAGAGTGAAGGTTGATTAATAGTTTACGGTAAACAAAACTCGATTGACAAAAAAGATAGAATGCACAAAAAAATAAAAGTGTTTGCAATAGTTTTTTTAATTATTACTCACATAACAAAAAATGCTATACAATGTTAATTTAAAAGTTTTAGCAGTAATAAATTTATTACAGGAAAATTCACTAGTTATAAAGTTAAAATTAGATTTGAAGGTAATACACACATTTATACTACGTACTTTTCTTTTGTAATAACTTTTATGATTTGTATTGCAATTAATCTGAAGACATGTTACGCAAGCCCGATATTGCCAGCAGACCGTTAGTACAAGAAATTTTATTTACGATGTGTTTATGTGTATTTAATTACTAAAGCTTTTAAATCGTAATTGGTATTGTTAAAACTTCATATTTACAACGACCTCTGACTTCAGTAAAATTCCAAAGATTTCACTAGAAATCTTGCTTTGACATATTTCTTTCGTGAAAGAAGATATGTTTTATGTGAAAGTAAAGTATCTTCACGCCCATATCCCCGAACAGGTAGGCAGAGGCACAACCAGGGCTCCCACTACTAACCGAAGACATTAAGTCCCACAATGTGATAGTTGGCAAGCCTATCGCCAACTGGGCACATATCCAATCCCTAGCAACATTTTTTTATTCGAAAATTGGATAAAACATTTTTTTTGTTGCCCGACCCAGGAATCGAACCTTGACTTGACTACACGAGGTCCCTCATGCAGTCAAGTCCAACAACTGAACCGCTAGACCACAGACGCGAAGAGATATTTTATATATCACATTACTTAATGATTTTCCAACTACAATAGTCCATTATCCTTGCTTTTTTTTTGAATGGCTAATTTATTGCTAACCGCGAGATTTTTCAACCGAACCGAACTTCACCGGTCTATTTTGGGCCAAGCGGAGTGCTCAGCCCGAGAACTATCCATGCGCTAACATTAACATAACATTAACATTAGATTTCCTTAATGTACGCATCCTAGCCTTGTAGAACTTGAAGCAAAAACGTAGATAATAACAAATTAAATTGAATTTAAGCTCTTGATAAATACGGAAATTGTAGTATGTATTTTATGATAAATAGGATACATCGTCACCTCTACGGCAAACTTACGAATCTGCAGTTTTAGTAAATTTGACATTTCTATTAAAAATTACACCTTATGTTGTACTACATATGGTGTAAAATTTTCAAAATTCTATCTATAACGGTTATGGAAAACTCATAGTGCGAATCTCACTATT
>NJDD01000686.1:118719-129066 GCA_002245505.1 Calephelis nemesis | reverse complement strand
CATATCCGGGTTTGGGTGTTTATTAAATTTATTCTGGTATCTGTTTAAATATTTCTATGTATTAGAATCGTCGACTAACACCCATAACACAATTACATAATTTGCCTACTTTGGGGTTGGATTTATTTTGTGTTACATGTCATGGGGTATTTATTTATTTCTTTATTAATATTTGAATTCCGTATTTGGTGACGAAGTCGTCTAAGAAACAATAGTCGGTCGCTTATAAAGGCCTACAAAAGTCCGTGATAGGGTATATCTATCTTCTAATGACTCATAGTATCCATTTTTATCTCTGAAATATACGTTTAAAAATTGCCTTATTGCAAAAGCTTATTTCTTATTTCGAAGCCACAGGCAAATGCAAGTTTTTTTTATGATAGTAGAAGTCAAACAAGCAGACGGATTTCCAGATGGTGAGAAATTGACGCCGTCTAGAGACACCAAAGGTGGTAATGGTGCGTTGCCCATGTTAGGCCTTGACCAAAAGTAAGTTTACCGGCTACCTTACCCTCCAAACCTGAACACGTCATGACGTTATGGCGGCAGGAATAGGTAAGGCATGTCACATGTTATAAAAATTGAATAATTCGTAAATTAGGTTATAACATTATCTTTTTTTGGACAGACTTTAGAAGCAATAGCGCGGTTAAGGATGTATGGAAGACTTCGACGTAAGCGAGCGACAGGAACAGCGCCAGAACACTCTCCCCTAGACCTCTCCGCGGCTGGAGAAAGTGCTGCCAAGCGTGCCAGACTCTCCGCCAGTCCTAGAAGTGATGCTGAGGATAGAGAAGGTAAGACCATAAAATGCTTATAAAATATAACTAAAAATGTGTAACTCGTGACATACTAGCCTTTGGTTATCTATACTACTACAGTAGTTTACGGTAGATAGGGATACATTAATTTACATTTTAAAAATTGTTTGTATTCAGAAATAATCATTTAATCAATACAAACACAGTTTGTAAATAGTAAATAAGTAATTAAAATAAATAATTTCATTAATACCTATTAAAATATTTGCACACCACAAGTTTGTAGAATATGTAGGAACCCCTAAATAATTTTGTAACATCTTTGTAATGCTCATATTTCGAAAATAAATATTTTTTTCTTTTCTTTGTTTTTCATAATTATCAACTGTGGCAGTTCGTAACAGTGAGATCCGAGAAAGAGTGGGATTGAAAGAAAGTGTTGGTGTTAAAATGCGAAAGGGCATGCTCCGCTAGTTCGGTACAATGTGGATGGATGTAGGTACCCGGGGAGACCAAGGCTGACATTTCACGATTAGATCAATCGGATATTATACGAGGGTGGTGTCAAGAGTCTCCGAAACCGGCGTGTTAGTATAAAAAGTGTAATGAATGTGAAAGAAGCAAGACAGGTTTGTCAGGATCGTGAGGTCTGGCGCTCGATACTCTCTGCCTACCGCGTAAGGTACTTTACGTGAGTTATATGAATGAATGAATCGACTGTGAGTGCCCTTACCATGAGTCTTAAGACTCGTCGAGTTACTATACCCCTATATAGCATCTTCGTAAATTATTTGCATAAAACTTTAAACAGCGCCTCTATCGGTAACTAAGAGAATAAAATTTTTAGAAGAAGAGCGGTATAGGTTTCGATTCGTCAACTACCAAATATAATCTATACCAATTCACGGTAAAAGCTCAGTGACGATTTATTTGTCACTAGCTGTTCCGGCGAACTTCGTTCCACCCGTTCAGGTTGTTTTTCCTAGTTTCCTTGCTGTTGTAAGGGATATAATGTCCATGAAGCTAGACGTATATAATACTGCGTATGAACAAGGGCGTTAAGATATTTTTCTGTAAAGTACATTACGTAATTTGGGTTCAACGTATATCATGATAAACGAGCCATGCATGGTACAAAAAGTAATAATTAATACATTATCATAATTAATATCAAAATTTTGTACTCTTAAGGTGAGCTGTGTGTATATGGTATACTTAAATTCGAGGTACTGATTACGAGAAGAATAACAGTTTAATTTTAATTCTTTACTCAAATGCCACAGTACTTTCATACATTTATTGAAAAGTATCTACACGCCTGTAACCGACAGGGTAGGCAGAGGTGCGACCACAATATAATAGGTGCAAATATCCGGCCGGAAACTTATCTTTAACCGTGAAACGTTGTTTTATTAAAAAATATATAAATTTTGATTCGCCTAACCCGGGATGCGAACCCAGAACCTTTAACTACACCTCACCACTAGACCACTAAAGCGATTAAAATATTAATATTTTTTTTATATTTTTATTCATATTTTTCAAATGACGAAACATGAGTACCTACTGTGTTACGTATCACTTATAATTTATTTATTTATAAATACCCTACCGATTTCGCTTAAAACATCATCATCAGGACCAAAACTTAAACTAAGTAGGAGTAGTTAAGGCATTTGTAATGAACATTTAGATGTCTGCATTTCCAGGTCTGGGTGTTAATTACATTTATTCTGGTTATCTATTAAAGTATTTATATTAATTGGTATCGTTGACTAACACCCATAACACAAGCATATAATTTGCTTACTTGGGGATTAGATTCAATTTGTGAAACTTGTCCAGGGATATTTATTATTTATTATTATTACCCACAAGTTGGTAACACACATATTTTGTTTCAGATCGCAGTGAATCCCGAGAGTGTGTTTGTAGTGAGGCTAGTGCGAGAATCACGGCTATGTCGGTGAACGAAGTGTACGAATTTGTGAAAAGTATAGATATCTGCGCGGAGTATGCACCGGTAAGTCTTCAAGAGTCTTTTTTTTTTGTTGTATTTTTTTCGAGCAAATTATTTCTAGCTGAATGCCAAATGTGAAAGATTTCAACAGAATACCAAAAAAAGATTATATCTAGAACAACACTTTTTGATATCTATTGTCTATAATTACAACGTCTTTTTAATTTTGTGACAGACTTTGGAAAAGTATTAATGAGATCAAGCGAGAAAGTATTGCGATTTTAATTTAATAAAATTAATTTAATTTTGTAATTTAATTAAATCAATTTAATTTTGTAATAAAGTGGTACAATTTTATCCATATTGTTTAATGCGAAACAAAATTGTGGCTGATTTTAGTGGAAAAATTTAACCAGTTTGCTATCAAATTACATTTACAAAAAAGTAGTATTAAGATTGAAAATAGAAAAATAGAATTATTCCAAATTTGAAACAGCAGTTATAGTGCCTGTAATAAAAGTGAATATATTTATTACTTAGTTATTATAACTGGTAGAATCACTGCCACAATTTTGCTCCGTAACTCAGTATTAATTTGATCTATTGTCGATTGTTTTATTAAACAACAAAATTTAAAGAGCCCTTCAAACAGAAGCTTATTGAGTCAATTATTGGGAAAGGCATTATAAACACTTGGCCGTTGCCACTCACGTGTATTAAACAAGACAAAGACGTCAATCCACAACTAAACGTCACTTCAACGAAATGGCAGCTTGAAACCTGTCTTAACTATTTCAAACAATGTTTTATTTGTTTAAAGAATGTTTAAAGCAGTTTTATTTTCTTTGATTGCTACCAATAGCATCACTTTAATAATAAACACATATACACATATTTAATATTATTTGACAAAATTTTGTTTTTATAAAGAAAAACCCTCGCCTCTGTGGTCTAGCGGTGCGAAGTTGGACTTAGCTTTTTAAGGGAAGGCTTTGATCGCCGGGTTGGGCAACAAAAAAATTAGAAAATGTATGTTTTCAATTTTGTAATAAGAGTAACGTTGCCTGGAATTGGATATGTGCCCGGTTGGCGATAGGCTTGCCACCTATCACATTGTGGGACCTAGTGTCTCCGGCTAGTCGTGGGTACCTTGGATTTGCCTCTGCCTACCCCTTCTGAACTGGGCATGAACATACTTACTTATACTTAAAACCCTTTTTCAGTAGGTAGCGTAAAGAAAATACTAACGGCCTTCAAAACAAACATTAAACGAAAGTCAATGTTGTTATAATTACACGTAAATTAGTATAAATCAAATTAAGTTTAATAACACACTTTCATTTTACGGAGAATTTTTTTATGACATAACTTAATCATCTTTAAAGTAACGACAAACGTAGATAAATAAATAAAATTAATAACTCGATTGGTAGTATTTAAACTTAGTATGTTATGATTCGTAATTAGTCGTTGTAATATTAGATGTCCCGGTGAGTTTCATAGTGATGTTTTTTGCCATTCAAATTAGATACTTTACATTTTATTAAATTTTTATTCAATGTTTTATGTAGGTTATTAAAAGATTGACCTGTCTTAAATAGATATATTAAATTCAAATATCAATCAACTACTAATTATGTAAAATTTATTTTATTCGTTGAATTTTCAATTTTTTTTGTAATGGTCAACAAAACTTTTATTTTTATAAAAACATTCTTCTGGTCAAAAAAAATTTAGCGAAATTTATCCATCCGTTAGCGCATAATGCGATGTCTAAAGGTAATGTAGATTAAACTATATACATAATACATAATATGGTATGAAATGAAGAGAATATAAAACTATACACGTACATATCTAAATATATATAAATATAAATAAACTATTATCGAATGTTAAAGAAAACGCAAAGCGTCGACTTGCAGCGTGCCTGTAATAATATTATGCATTAGAAGTGTCCTCGACAAATCTGGCTCGTGTAATTTTATTTGGCATCATTTCTCGTAGAATATTGGTTTAACGTCACCGCCATTATAAAAGTGATATCGTGGAGTAATAAAGAAGGATACGTATTGGATATTAACCGTTACACTTTATAGCGAATGGTCTATGAATATGTAAAAGGAGTTTACGCTGCCCGCTTTTCTTAATATTCATTATTTATGATAATATTTCTAAAACTCAACTGACCGTAGTTTCATTGAGGTGCTCATCTATTAGGTGATTATAAAGTTAAGTTAAATTTTAAATGGAATTTTCTAGACTTGGCCTTCATAAGCATAAGTATTTTTTTTTTATCAAAAAGCTACTAAGTTTGACGTGTTTATGTATGTAAGTGTCTTTGTGAGTCTGGGGTATCGTAACTCCTAAACGAATTGACTTATTTCATTGTGCATGTTTTTGTTTGGAAACTGACGTTATCGAAATTGTTGTTATTGTATTACGGACAGGTTTTTTTAGACGTATATGTTTTTGTAACATATACAGGGACATATCTAGCAATACGATTTTTGATTTGAGTGTTTTTTGATATAAAACAATGATTAAGATACACTCACAAATTTAATCTTATTCATTGTTAAATCTAACATACAACTTATAATAGCTATACAATTTCTATTGTAGTGTCTCTGATTTCCGAGAATTTATTTAACATAAAATTTTATAATTATAGTGACTTTTTTTATATAAAACAATGATTAAGATACACTCACAAATTCAATCTTATTCATTCTTAAATCCAATATACAACTTCTCATAGCTATACGATTTTTGATTTTAGTGTATTTTGACTTCCGGAAATAATTTTTTTTTAAATTTTGTAATCAAGACTTTTCATATAAAGCAATGATTAAGATACACACACAAATTCAATCTCATTCATTGTTAAATCCAACAAACAACTTCTAATAGCTATAGGATTTTTGATTTAAGTGTCTTTGACTTATAATATATTTAACCTAAGATTTTATAATTAAAATGACTTTTTTGATATAAAGTAATGATTAAGATACACACACATTGTTTCATTGTTAAATCCAATATACAACTTGTAATAGACAAAGTTGAAACTTATGACGAACTTTTCACTTCTTGAGCACCAGAATATAAATCTAACACGAAATCGTATCCGATGATGAAATACAAATCACAAGACAATAAATCTCACCACGATGATGAATGCAGTGTTGGGAAATGAGGAACGCTTTTGGTATAACAAGCGGCTCCATAATACAAACACCATAATAGCAACCTATGATGCTTACACAACTTGCACGGGGCAAGTTTACCATCGCATATATTATATCAGTGTGGCAATACCAGACGTGGGAAATGTAGCGAGGATTTAAAATTTCCATAATATTTGTATCGCGAAATTACACAATGAAACGAGAGTGAACTGCACGCGACGTAAGGTTCAGAAGGGCTTATAACACACGGCTAGTTTGACTAACAAACTAACATTGTGTACAGCACAACTTGAATCAGAATCAGATTTAGAAAAATCTTTATTCATGTGAACAAAACAAGTGGTATTGGTGCGCGTCGACATTTTTATAAACTACCACCGGATCGGAATCGCGGCCACACACTGAGAAGAACCGACGAAAGAAACTCACTCACTTGTCAACCTTGTCTATATTTTATGTTGTTGTTAAAGAAAATAAATGGTTTTTATCGTATATACATACTTATATTCACACCAAATCCCTTTGTGGGGTAGGCCGAACGAATTTCTAAAGACCTGTTTAGCAAACTTCACTTACCGTATATTTTTCAAACACGCCAGTTTTGAAGTTTCTTAACACCACATTATTTTAACCTATCGTTTTATAAGGCGAAACCTATTTAAAAAAGCTATCTAAAATGTTAGATGAACAATTAGTTAATTTTACCTCGCAAAAATTAGGAAAAAATTCAAATCCACCCGTTATCACAGTAATTATCACTTTCACAATAGCTATCTAAATACATCTCACAACTGTTACTTAATATGTATGCCATTTCATGAAGCTATTTTGTATCTCATTTTAATAACGATATACACTGCACTTTTATCAAATTAGTACTAGTCATTAGAAGTTATTAATTGACTATAAAACGTCTGTTTTGTATAATAAACTAAGCATTCCTAACACACTCTTAAACAATTTTTATGAAATTAGACACACAAAAATTAACAATTATAACCTGTTTTTAATTCAAAACGGTAATATCTGAACTATAAGATTGTAGTTACTAATCTTATTTGGTGAAAGCTTCAGGTTTAAACAAAGACGAACAACCGTGAAATTACACGGTTATTAATCTTCTTATGCTTAACCACATAAACAAATACGTTTTTTCATACCTCATATTATAATAATAATTAAAATGTATTATATTATTATTTTGCACATTTATGTGAAGACTTTATTATATATGGTCTATTTTTAAAACATTGTTTTAAATCATTAATAAAACAGTAAATTATACTAACATTACGTCTACACACCATTGATTTGATTAAAACGTTGCTATGTATGTTTCCCAGAAACTTCTGATAGTACTTTTACTAAAAAGTTTATAACCTCTTTTACACGTTTGATAACCATAATGGTCGTATATTCTATATGAAGGCGTCATATTATTGGTTGGATCTATTAATATATAACAAACTGAAGAAAAAGTTACTCTATCTCTTATGTTTATTATTTGTTTACAAAAAACGTATTACCCCAATGCAGTTACAAAGTTATTATAAGGGAGTCAAATTTTATTATATGGGGAATTAACCAGTTAAAAATAAAAACAATTCATACAAAACAATAATAAAATAATTATAAAATTCACTACTTTTAATAAACTAATATGTTATGTATGTTGTTTTAAAGATTAATTGAATCACAAAAACTTAGAAACATGCAGTTAGTTCACCTTTAAGCAGTCAAATAATGTCTTTATTATGTAGTGTAGGTACAATTATTGTTATCGTTTGAGGTACTTGGTGGCACTGCATTTATTACAAAGACAAAATCAAAATATTATAACTTTTATAAGCTAAATATCAACTTATCACAATTAAAATTTGTATGAGGCTTGCTAATTATTATTTTGTCTAAAAAACTTAGCCCAAGCTTCCCTAACATTGCAATATTCCTTAAATCTGTTTTACAAACATAGCAGCCGTGTGTCTCGCACTCCAGTAGCAGTGTATTAGGTTACCGGGTGATTTATTTGTAGCGGAGGTGTCAGTTCGAATTCTGCTGTAAATAATTGATGGAGCGTCAATTTATAATAATTTTAGTTAACTAGCTAATATGATTAATGCAACACCAACTTTTTTTATTAATGAAAATTTGTTTGTCAATGAGTTTATTGCACTTCGACGTTTTGATTTGTATACCTACTAAGAAAATGCAGTTTACGTTTGAACTTTGATCTTGGATACAATCATATTCCTAAAAGATTTACTGTTTTAATTCAAAAAATATTTTGGTTAATATATTTAAATACATTTATGTTTATATTTACTTTTGCCATTTTATATCTACTTATGGCGTGTTAGTTATCTATATCTATACGTAAAATAAATCTGTAGAAGGGTCAATTCTGTACATTGAAAATATTGAAAAAATAAATAGCAGGGGGTGTTACTGGATCGATACCAAACCCAAATATGTGATTAAAAAAAATTTGCCTGTCTGTCTGTATGTTCAGGTATCACGTGAAAACTGACGGTTCGATTTCGATGAAACTTGGTATAATTTTACCTTATTCTCCTGGGCATAAAATAGGATACTTTTAATCCTGGAAAAATACGTAGAAAAAAAATCTCCATTTTTCAGTTTTAGACTGACATCCGCGAGGACGGAGTCGCGGGCGGAAGCTAGTATTTAATTTACGAAATACGTACAAATCAATTTTTAAATAAAATAATATAAAGAAAACAAGATTTGTTCTTAGCGAACTCTAGAGCAATGTTGAACGCCGATCATTACCTTCGAATATTTGTAACAAATTTTAAACACACATGTTCCGCGAATAAATAATTTTCATTTCATTTCGCTATGAAATAAATATATCAGAACAAGTTACTATTAAATCCGAGAGTAAGCAATGTATTAAATCATAATGTGACTGATGGTCATCGATATTAATAATATGTAGAAATACATACAACATATACACACACAGATATACACTGAGAAGATGTCTAAAGTGCCCTCAAGATCATTGAAGCTAGGTGTGAATACTTGTATGTTGGTAGATATTTAGTGTCACGATTTCGAACAAACCTCGCAAATTTGCGTTAAACTCGTGACGTCGTCCGACCCTACTAGTTGATTTAAATACTATCCATAATCGTCATTTTACACCGCGTCAAATCTTGCGCATGCGCAAGTATTGCTTAATTTTTCGTGCACAGTGCAACGTTTGCTATTGGTTAATAGGATTCAATTCGTATTGGATGTCACCGTATAATAAATCCAGATTAAGTTAGGGCCGTTGATGCGTATTATATTGGAATCGTGTATTCCATCACAAAAGATACCATTTATGTAAAGAGAATGGAATATGTCAATGCAATAATTTTAAAAGCCTCTGTGGTTTAGTAATCCATGCTGACGTCGACTTCATCCGGTCTTGGGATCGATTCTCGGATCGGACAACATAAAATGTATTTTTACATTAGACAATGTATTTTTATATCATTACATAGACAATGTTATAGTAGTACTATCTAAATTATGCGCTTCGGCTATATTCGTCAAGCTTCGGAAATTCGAATGTATTTTAAAGATATCTTTAAAGAGTTGTTATTACATAATTAATCATTTCGCTTAAATTTAGGTTCGGTTATCATCAGCCTGAGGACGTCTACTGCTGGACATAGGCCAGCCAATCGGTCAGCCAATTTAAAAATAAAAGTATAAAGTGTAAAAAGTGTAAGGCCGAAGCACATAATTTAAATACTCGAGGTTAAAACTTGAATCAGTTCCTGGTTGGGGATAGATTTGCCATCTATCACAATGGGAGAATAAGTAATACATGAGGCTCGTCATAAGTTTCCTGTTTGTACCTCAGCCTGTCACTACTAATACGGGCATGAAAATATTTAAAACCAATAATTTTCCACTGACCTCAAAAAGACGACGTTAGGTATAATTTCGACTACTACGTATATTCTTTCATGTGATCTCATTGCTGATAAGTCAGACATATTTTTGGAACGAAGTTCCTTACGGTAGGCTTGGAGGAGATAGGGATTTCGCTGCGCGATCGAACTGACAAAAATGTGACGGTAAAAACCGTAAAAAAAGTCCGTGAAATAAAACTGTTAAATGAGACGTGCGCAGGCCCGACAGACGTATACATAAGCGAGTACTGTTTAATATATTTTTCTTTCTCCCTCACTCCACCACGCCAATGCATAGTATATACTCATGAATTGTGTTGATTCTACGATTCTACATTAGCCGAAGGAACTTCATTCCTACCTAGCGTCTTACGACACTACATTTGTATTTTTTTATCGCATAACTCATTTGCATTCGGTATGCAGAGTGGGGTAGCCACTAACCAGTAACTTTTCTACGAACAATCCAGACCATAATCCAGGCTAGGGTTTTTATCAAACCATTT
>NJDD01000686.1:76051-118181 GCA_002245505.1 Calephelis nemesis | reverse complement strand
TCATGAAAGATCGAGATTGACGCTACAATGAATATGAAACTAATGACACCAACGTAATGTCCCTATGATAGTTCTTCCGACAAATGATGTTTCAGTCTCTATAAAAAAAAGAAATACAATTAAAAAATACATTTTCTCTTGTTAATAAAAGGAATTCAAAGGTAAAAATAATATGAAAGCTTGACCAAAGCCCGGTAAAGTTGTAAAAACCGCAAGGTTAGCAACGTTAAAGCCATTAAAAAAAACTTGTAAAAGCATGTATAGTGGCATATTTTTTTTTCAAATTTAAACAACATTCTAACTTAATAAGTTAAAGTTAGAAAATTGTATAACTTTTAATAACTAGAAGTAATTATCAAAAGTATTATTAACTAATGAAAAAAAAATCAAGAATGGCAGAATACCTTCCGAGGTATAGCTTCACCAAGTACAGGATTACGTCAGACAACAAAGCCATCGGTTCGACATAGCTCCTCTCCCTCTCTTCTCTCCTCCTCATAACTCCTGCGATCACCTGACTAACAGTTGTCGATGTTTTGCAACATTTCTGCAAAACTGACAACAACGAGAACACAACAACAAATCATTCATAAAATAAACATGGCGATTAGTGAAAAACTGATGTCGAATAGTGAACGTCAAGAAGCTGAAATGGTAATGATGAATTATAACTTAATGTTATCCTACTATGTTAATAAAACATAATTTCTAAAATGTATTCTACTTAACACTTATTAGTTGTTATTGTGAGAGTAAATTTATGTTGACATTTTTATATAATTTAAAGAAATCTCATAAATTTAATATTTACATCTCTAAAACGTGTTTGTATTAATTTATAGAACTTAAAAAGTGGTTTTTTTTATGAAAAAGTAACTAAATAAGTCAAAGTTTTTTATAAAAAAAAATAAGAAATTGATTATTCATTTGAAATACTCGTATAACTCACTTAGACTTTTTGATGGAACCCGTCGTGAAGACTTTTGTAAGAGCATACTTTTATGTGAATTAACCATTATTTAGATCTTCTCAAAAAAAATTAAAGCATCGGGATGAAAAGTAGCCCAGTTTAAGGCCAATATATGTTTTGTTGTAAAACTCATTAAAGTTAGTTCGGTTGTTTTAAAATAAAACCGGAACAAACACACCTTCGCTTTTTTTTTACTATACGGGATTTTTTGATGCGGAATTTTGTTTCGAAAAGAGTAATCTCTGGGGCTACTTTAAATTAATTTGAGTGGATTGTAGTTGGCGCTTTTTTCCGCAATGTTAAACGTGATTCCGTAAAGTAATTCTGGATTTATGTGGTAGGCCTTAGTAGGTTTTTTTCTTTTTTGAAACGGCTAATATGTTGCTAATTCAAAAAAAACTTCACCGGACTATATAAGTAGGTACCTTAGCTGTAATAGTTGTTGAATATTAATAGTACTACTATCGAAACAGATTAGCGCATATGTTAACAAGCAAAAATATGATTGACGAACTTTAGTATTACAAATTAAAAAAATAAAACTTAATTTTGCCCACGGTGTAATATAAACATTTGGGCGAATACTACTATAATTAGAAATCCACTTTTAGTGATTGCACCACATTAAACAATGTTATCAGTATGTAAACATATATTTATGCAGCTGATTGTATATTCGTGAATCTAGCGATTAAGGCATGGAATTTGGAAGATGTGTGGGCTGCATCTGAGCACATTGCAATTAATACATTAATAATGTTGCACGACTCACGAACCCGTAATAACTATTTTCGATAATACGAAATGCGAATTTTCACGTTGAAGCTTTGTCAATATGTCGACAAGTCTGTTGAAAAATATATCGATAGGCGCAAGCACTAGTATTCTTAAAGTAGTAGTAGTTAGTCGGCTCTGTGGTCTAGCGGTTAAGTTGCGGGACTTGACTGCATGAGGTCCCAGGTTTGAATCCCGGGTCGATCACTAAAAAGAAAATTGGTTTTCCAAGTTTCTAATAAATTGGGATTGGAAATGTGCCGGTTGGCGATAGGCTTCCCACCTATCACATTGTGGGACTTAGTGTCTTCGGCTAGTCGTGGGTGCCCCGGTTTTGCCTCTGCCTGCCTCTTCGGGGATATGGACCTGAACATACTTTTTAAAGTAATATTTCCAGAGTGACAGTCTTTGCTCATTGGTTAGAAATAATGATAGAAAACAGAGTCCTTACCATGAGTTATTTTTCTCGTGATAAGGGCTCTATTTCGGTTCTGCTTCTCCGTAAAGTAGAAGTAACTAAATGTATTTTTTTATATGAAAACTTTGAACAGCATCTCTCTTGGTTTTAAAAAAAGCAGTAGGTACAGGCTCTGTATTTTATCGTTCGTTCGACTTAAAAAAGCCATAAGCTTATAATTTAATCAAAAAAGTAAAAACAGTATATTCAGAGAAGTATAAACATTGCACATATGTCAGGCCGAAGACAATAACAGCTAGTTTCCGAAACGCCAATCAATTTTAATTTACGATCTATCTTTTGAAAATTTAAAAAAACAAATTTTGTTTTTTTTTATAATCCAGGAATCAAGTCCTGACAAATTAAAAATAAATACTAAAATATCGATAAGAAATAGCAAATACTATTGACTATTATAGAAATGGTTTAACGTTCCCAAGCTAGTGGTATAAACGAAAACTATCAGTCACATAATCACGGCCCAAGTCACGCGACTCCATTTGTAATGCCACACACGCCAAGGAAGCAGTACCTATAATTTGAGATCACGTTAACATCAAAACATCCGCACTCATTGTGTACCATCCTTTGATTTAATAACGTTAGATATGTTAATATTACGGACTATGTCGATTTTTTTACATTTAGTCTGTCTTTTTGATCCGGCTAATCTTTGAATGAACTGATGTTGACAATACTGTCACTGACAGGTAGTTAATATAAAAAGGAGTTAAGCTACTTCAATTTTAGAAAAATCTAAAATCTGAATAACCTAAATACATTTCTTGTTAAATTTGAATCGCCTGAACTGATGCTGAAAAAACTGTTACTGGCTGGTACTTAATGTTATAATTAATAACTCTACTTTAAATTTAGCAAAAATCTGAAATCTAAATAAAATAAAGAACTATTTTGTTAAATTCCGCGCGTATGAAGTCACAGGCACAGCCAATTAGGTTAATTTAGGCCCATATCACTACTAAAGTTGTAGGTTACCGGTGTCCACTAAACTGGTAATAATCAAATGCTAATTAAAAATCTGTTAGAAATCGTATGTCAAAGGGAAGTTATAGTAATCATAAGATTTTCCGAACGAAAATGAGCCATAATTTAGCTTACAACCATATCGATCACATCAGCTTTCAAATAAAATAATCAGCATTGAAATTGGTACATTTGTTTAGGAATTAAGATCCGACAGGCAAAAACACATGCATCAAAATTATATTCGGTCTTTAAATTTATTTTGGTATTTAATTTCATTTATTTAAGTTTACAAGCGGCTGGTGATCGTGACTTGTGGCGCTCTTTGGGGGAGGCCTATGTCCAGCAGTGGACGTCTTCCGGCTGATGATGAAGTATGTCTATGTATGTCGTTGACTAATACCCACTACACAATACTATATTTATATTATATTTATACCACACACAATATTATATAGTTTACGTTTATTTATTTATTTATAACACTCCCCTTTTATCGTTGAGGATTTAAAATTGTTTCAACTAAAGGCCAATCTAAACATTTAAATATCACTGGTATCATCAAACACGTCACCACCTCAAGCTATACACGACCCAAAGCACAAGTATTGTTAATTTTATTACCAACTTATATTTTCAATCATAACTCGTTCACATTGGATATCATTCCTTATTTTCGTCCATTTGCAGCTCTTTTTAGTTCACTCACATGCAAATCACTCTTTAAAATGTAATTACTTTAATGATCAGGGTATCGTGACGGACATTGTTATGATATTAAGTCATGAAATCAAAATGGAAATGCTCATGGGTCATCTCGTATTAGTTGCGCCAAGTTGGGATCGTTTCACTTTCCCTGGTTTCGTTTTAGTTTTTAATCGTTTTATGACTTGCCTTCACGAATCAATATTCGTACTACTACAAAAGATACTCGAACTCGCGCTACAGGCTATGTTAAAATCAATATTCATAGATCTGCAAAATATATTCTAACTCGAACTACAGAAAATATTAGATTTAATATTCGTACAACTACAGAAGATATTTGAATATGAACTACAGATGTTAGTAGTGTCAATATTCGTACAACTACAGAAGATATTTGAACATGAACTACAGAAGTTAGTAGTGTCAATATTCGTACAACTGCAGAAGATATTTGAATATGAGCTACAAACGTTAGTAGTGTCAATACTCTTACAACTACAGAAGATATTTCAACATAAACTACAGAAGTTAGTAGTGTCAATATTCGTACAACTACAGAAGATATGTGAACATGAACTACAGAAGTGAGTAGTGTTAATATTCGTACAACTACAGACGATATGTGAACATGAACTACAGAAGTGAGTAGTGTTAATATTCGTACAACTACAGAAGATAAGAAACATTAGTTGAGCCAAGGCGTACTCGTTTAACTTTCCCTGATTTGTTTTTAGTTTTTATCTTTTTATTCATTGCCCTCTCACATCAATGTTCGTAAAATCACAGAAAATATTAGAATTAATATTCGTACTAATACAGAAGATATTAAAACTCGAATTACAGAAAATATTAGAATCAATATTCGTAAAACTGCAAAAGATATTCGAACTCGAATTACAGAAAATATTAGAATCAATGTTCGGAAAACTATAGAAGATATTCAAAACCTTGTTTATAGGACAAGTTTTTACAAAAAATATATTTTTGTGACAAGGTTTTTTTCGTAACAAATATTTTCAACAGTAGACTATTCGAGACGAATCAAATAGCCTAAACACGGTTTTCGTCAGATCAACTCCCTGTAATAATAACTAAACATTGTCAGTTAATAAATGAAAACAAAATTTCAGCCCCATCGGTTGACCAATGGCAGATGCTCACGTCCATCCTAAAAACTAAAGCCTCTTTGACAGATTAGTGCTATTAAAGTCTAAAACCTTGTGCTATTCTTTTATTATGTACTTTATCTATTTAGCGCCTCTGTGGTCTAGCGGTTCAGTTGTTGGACTTGACTGCGTGAGGTCCATGGTTCGAATCCCGGGTCGGGCAACAAAAAAGAAAATTGGGTTTTTTCCAATTTTCTAATAAAAAAAAATGTTGCTCGGGATAGGATATGTGCCCGGTTGGCGATAGGCTTGCCACCTATCACATTGTGGGACTTAGCATCTTAGGCTAGTCGTGGGTGCCCTGGTTGTGCCTCTGCCTACCTCTTCGGGGATATGGGCGTGAAGATACTTTTTTCATCTATATATTAATACGTGAAGCCAATACTTTGGACCCCTTTTTACAAAAATTGCGCGGACGCAGGAGCATAAAATTTGGCACACTTATAGTTTATGTGTAGAAGAAGTGCAGAACGCTAATATTTTTAAATAATAATGCTTATAAAGTACATTAAATCAATAAACAAAACATTAACCAAACTATAATGCATTTGACACACACAAAGAAATATATTGATGACATCGATAAAAGATCACAGATGGCGCACTAAAAAGTTTGAAAAAAAAGTAGTTGGTCTTGAGAAACGAAGATGGCGTTCTTATCAACAACATATTAAAATGTATTATGGTTGAATTTCGACCAACGGACGACCACTAGTAACTTTTGATTCACGAGAGTGTAATGTTGTTTGTGGATTGTATCCGATGGTACACTTCTTGTGTATAGAACACTAAACACACAATTGAAAAGATATTAACATGTTAATTAATTCAATGTAATTGAAGATAATTTCGCGTTTGCATAACATTATGACAGAATATTGAGTTTATTGGCTTTCATCTGCGTTTTTTTGTAATTAAAGACGGCATTGGCAATATTTAATTGAGATATAATCAGATCTTTCAACCGGTCCATTTGACACTTAGATATGAGCAGGCCATCGTAATCTGAAACTGGATTTGGTTTATTTGAAACCACCTGAAGCATTTTGTAACTACTGTTATGGTAATAAGCCTTTATGACTTGCTCCCGGGCTTGCTGTTTGTAAGACAATGATTGATCTTGCCCGCTTTCGCATAACACTATATCTTTAATGATTTCTAATGCAATCGCTTATTAGTGAAAACCTGTTCAGCAAAGACTTGTATATATTTTTTTACGATAAGAATCATTTTTCGGGCGTAAATCAACGGACTTCGACACTACGCTGTCCTCATTAAATCTAATTAACAGTGAAATTTTAATTATAAATTATTTATAGGGGACATTCACGATATATCTTATACCCTTAAATGAGCAATTCTTGTATATATAATTGGAATCTCGGAATCGGCTTCAACGATATTCTTGAAATTTAGTATATATGGGGTTTCAGGGGCGATAAATCAATCTAGTTAGCAATAATTAAAAAAAAATACCGAGCGAAGCTGGGACGGGGTGCTAGTAACAAAATTTCCCTACTTTTTTGGCGTTGGCTCGGTTCAATTTCTAAAGATTGTAACTAAAAAATCTATTGATGTTATGTACATTTTAATGTGCATGTGTCTCTTAGTTTGATCGATAAGTTTCTTCGAGTTTGATCGATTTTGTAATATGAATTAACATATTCTATTCATGTACATTTATGATTTTAGTTTATGGTAGTTTACGGTAGACATAGTTAAATTTAATTATAGTGTTGAAATGTTTAACAATAAATATTTAAACATAAACTTTAAACTAGTTATAAATATAAATAATTGGCTTAAAAGCTAAAGCATATATGTAATGAAATAATATTTTTTATAAATATTAAAATATTTGCAAACCGAAATATGGTAGAATATGTTGATATAATTAAATATTTTTGTAACATCTCATTTACACACATATTCTGCAAATAAATCATTTCTCTCTTTCTTTCTTTACAAAACGCACCCAAGTGTCGACGATCGGCTTAGTTAAATATGTCAGGCCACTGTTTTCTCTAAGACTAAACCTGGTACCCTTATATAATCTGCAATTAGTATCAAGACTAAGCGAGTATGCTAATATCCTTGTGAAAACTCACTTAGCCCGCGGCTCTCCTCGCGTGACGAACTCGAATAACCCATGGCTACTTTATGATATTTTCTTACGCTGCGTGGGCGCTTTCATGCTTATATTAATTACATTTAATAACAGGTAGCTTAATTATAATATCGTAATTAATATCGCAGTGGGATATTGTTTTGAATTTGTATTTCAGTCATTCAGTGTTTTCTTTTTATTGGACCTTGTGCACTTTTTAATTATAGCATGACATTATACAACTTGTTTCCGCTAAAGAATTTTTTAAGTCATCTTAAATTAAAAAAAAACATATTTGATGTTTCAAAAACATATTCTTAAATATCAGTAGTTTTTGATCCTTTATTTTTTTTATTTTACAATTAACACAAAGCTATTTTTCTACTGGAAAACTATTTACGCGGTAAGTTATTCAACTTACTTAATTAATTTTATTATAGAGTTTATGTAATATGTTATTATGGGTTAGATATAATGCTTAATAGATATAGAAATAATGCTTGTCTAAACACTGAAATTATAAACTTTTCATTTTATGATTAAAATCTAATACAAGTTTACTATGATTTTATCATGATATAACGTAATAACCGCAAATAACAGTATTATCAACATAAATATGATTTAAATTGACTCCAAAATGGAAAGGGATTACTCGGCGAATAAAGGATATATTTTGATGTTTTTTTGACATAACTCAAAAAAAACTAATCATTTCGTAATAGAATTTATATGGGACCGCCTTGGAATCATAAGCAACCTTTCGACATAAGAGTGACCAAATCAAGATGTAATAGCAAAATTTGAGTCAGTTTTTTTGCAGCTTTACACCTCATAAGTTATCTCTATTTTTTTACTATATGTCCATAAATGTAATGTTACAAGTACAAAAATCTGCTTGTCTATGTCTTTGTCTCTTTTGCGTTCATGTTGAAACCATTAAGACGAATTTGATGAAATTTAATATGTATACAGTTATAAATTGGAGTTCAAACTTAGGCTACTTCATTTTTTAAAACTAAACTACAAAATACCATATTGGGGGAAAAAATCGAAAATTGAATAACATTATGGGGAATGAAAGATTTTACAAAAATTGTTACTATTCTACCCTGAAGTTGCAGAAAAACTATATAATTCTATTTATTACTAATATTATAACCATAACAACAGGAACAAGTATCTTATAATTAATCCTTACGCTCACAATTCCAAGTGTTATCACTTTCTAATATCAAGACCAGTCAGTTGCAGTTAATCGTAGCAGCAGGCAGCAAGCTAGAGATGTCTTAAATCAATAGCGGTTTATAGCGAGCATTATTTCTAACAAGACCACTATCTTGTACTAACTAAGTCCGCTGTCCGTCTGTCGTTGGTCGTTAAAAGTGGATTGGTTTTCTTGACCGTATCTCCGACCTCCGGCCTCGGTTTACGCTGCTTTGGATGACGTCTAATTAGAGCAACGTCTTAGGCTATTGTTTAGTTATTTATCTGGTTAATCTGTGCTCTAGTTTGTTATTGGTGATGACTGTATGCGGTCCCACATTCTCGGTTGACTTAAAATGTATTTTTTTTCTAATTTGTCATTACAATGTGAGACTAACCTTTGATTGAGTCAGGGTGTCCTGGTTATATCTCTATCTACCTGTTGTGGGATACGTGCTTGAAAATACTTACTTTTTATTATATAAGTACCTAAGTAGGCAGTGTGTACGAACAGGATGAACGTCAAACTTTGTTTATTAATCTTACAATTTATAGATGGAGCAATAAAGTATCCTTATGCCCGTATCTATGATGAAGTAGGCAGAGGTTTAACCAGGATACCCAAAATTAGCCCACAGCACTTGGTTCCACAATGTGATAGGTGGCAAACCTATAACCAACCGGGCACTTACCCATTCTGGATCAACGTTATTTTTATACGAATTGTCTCCCGAGAATCGAACTCATAGACCACTGGCAGTACATTAAAAAAAGCTAATATCTACAAATTATTACAAAGGTTAGTGTAGGTACTATTTCATTATATATCCTAAGCCCTTAACACATAACCGCGTTGCGCCGCCGCGGTTTAAATCGTCGGTTTGCGTTGCCGCGTTGCTGCGTCATAGACGTTTTTTCTGCCATGGACCCTTGTCAGAAACTTATTGCTTATTTGTTATTAAAATCATATTACTCTGTTTTTAATAAATAAATAGTGCCGCGCCGCTACAATCGGCAGTCGCGTCACTGCCGTTTCTAGTAGCGCGGCACCGCAACGCGGCTACGTGTTTCGGACTTCAAAACTTGATGTGTCAAGTTTTAAGTAAAAAAATTAAAAATGTAACCGGTAGTTTTAAAATTACCATGATATAAATAAAATTAATTACATTGTTTATGTTAAGTATAAAAAGTTTATTTATTTAAATGGTAAAGTTTCCATTAGATGGTACATTTTAGTATTAGTTTACCCACAATCATTGCTATGACTGACGGATAACCTAGCGTGTAAGAAGGTGACTTATGTTTCCATATGTTGACATTCAAACGTAATTCATGACTGATGGAATGGATACACTGTGTAATGAATATCTTATTTGTGAGGACTGAAAAAATATGATTGACCAACTAAATGTAGCTGTTTACACTGCCATATTAATAAACACTAGTAATCTTATATTTGATATTTTCCATCGTCGGCACTTGGTAAAACTTCCAAATATTCATATTTTCATCAAAACTAAGCAGTAGTTTAAGTTTTAGCCCTGATGATGCTGTATAAGCGAAACCGGTAGGCTATTAATTACAAAGTAATAAATTATAAGTGATAAGTAAAAGAGTACAAGTGTTTCTTTCTTTAAAAATATGACTAGTTATCTTGTTGATAAGAACGCCATCTTCATTTCTCAAGACCAATTATTTTGTTTCCTGAATAGTTAGTGCGCCCTCTGTGATCTTTTATTGTTATCATCAATATATTTATTTATGTGTGTCAAATACATGGTAGTACGTGTAATATTTTATTTTTTTGCATTAATGCACTTTATGAACATTATCATTAAAAAATATTAGCGTTCTGCACTTCTCCTACACATAAACTGTAAGTGTGCCAAATTTCATACTCCTTCAGCGCAATTTTCTTAAAAAGGGGTCCAAAGTTTTGGCATCACGTAGTAATATATAGATTAATACGAGTAGTAAAATACGAGTAATATATAGATTCAATAAAAGTTTGTAATTCATAACATTTCACATTAGATGTTGCTCGCAGTTTTCGCCATCGATTTAAAGTTTATTAAGTTGTTTCTTGGAAATCAGGTGAAATATCTGAATAAATAATATATAACATTATTCTTTAGGTATATATTTTAAGGTAAACTAAACTGGATGTAGTTTTGTTAAAATCTGTGTAGTAGTTTCTGAGTGTATCCCGTATATCGTCACATGAGATCCCTATAAACATTTTAACTACTTATTACGAATGAAAATTGTACACAGGAGTTTGAATTAAACCGTATCGAGGCATTTAATTCAGTTCAAATTCACAAAGCGGGTATTTAAATAGAGATGTCTAGATGTACAGATAGGACTGGGAGCGAGTTCCGGAGATGTTATCTCAATCTCTCGTTTGCTTCGATTCATAGGGCTACCACATAAATTAAAAATTCCAATAGCCTTTTTTATTTGATCAGGAATTCACAAACACATAAATTACAACAAAAAAATACTAAAATGAACACGTTACAAGCTGTCTTATTTTAATGTTTTTCGTATATAGAAAGTTGTAAACGTACATTGCAATGAAATTTATGGGATTACTTAATAGTGAAATTAGTATTTTTATAGTATTATATAATTTATAGACCATAACTTAATGTCAAAATGAAATAAAAGATACTTTAGATATAATCAACTATACAGATATTAAATGAAATTAAATATGTTTATAAACTACTAGGACTCCATAACATTTTAAGAAATTTAAATACACACAGAAAATTCGTAAAATCGCTGAATAAAATGACTAAAAACTAACTGACTGTTAGTTCTGACTGCTGTTGTCCTTGGCTTTGTGAATTTGTTACATTTAACTCTCTCTTGGGAACTTCACTTTTCCAAGATCTAGACTACTTTAATCTACTAAATAAGACTTCAAAATGGAACATAACATATACAAAGACTCACTTTATTCTATTATTAGGGGTAAACGTTTGCTCGTGAATATATTAAATTAATTACTATTTATTGCAGGTTCCTTAAAAATGGTCTCTAGAAAATTATACGAGAACGTTGCTAATAAATTTCGTTTTACAAATGTATCATATTATTTACAAACTGCAAATCAATTAGCGGTTCTCAAGTGACAAGTATTATCTCAATGGAAGTGATACTGGAAGCTATTAAGATATTTTCATAAGATATTTTATTTTTAAATTCTTCTTTATTTGTTTTTATTTTGCATCTTATTGGATAATTTATTAATTCAATACCTTATCTCACCAGCTCATTTTATTAGATTTTATTCAAACAACAGGTGGCTAACAAAAAAGTGGTTTTATAGTAAACAAGAATCTGAAGGATATATATAATATTTAATTTATTTTAAACACCAAATTTTTTTAAACTTTAAAACAAACAAACTTAGTACAATCAAACAATCATAATATGAAAGTCTCAACTAAGTTATTCAATTCTACTCAATCATTATAGATTGCATTTTAGGAATAGAGCCCTTACCATGAATTTACGGCTTGTCAAGTTTACTACTATACTCGCTATGTACCGTCTCTGTAAATTATTTGTATGAAAACTTTCTACAGCGCCTCTATTGGCAATTAAGAGAAACACATTGTTAGACCAAAAGTGCCATAGATTGCGACATGTAACTAACCGAACGTAATCTCTACCAACTAAGCTAATTGTAAATTAAAAAACGTTTTGTTCTTTAATTATTGCGTTAAAATGTAGACTAAATATCGGTGTCTTCATCTCATAATGTTTCTGGTATTGTACTCTAAAACTTGAGCTGAATCTTAATGTTCTAATAAAAATGTCTTAAGGCTATTATAGCCTTATAAAAAGCCTATAGGTTTACCTATCACATTGCGGTACTTAAAAGTTTTTTCTGTTAATCTTGGCTGCCCTGATTTTAGCAGTTTGGGAACATGAGCGTAAGATCCTTTTTCAAACAAGTAAGTAAAGTCCATAAAGATTACCATTTGCCTTACTTCCTTCATTTTCATAGTATAAAACCAGTCATCTAAATAAAATTAAACTTTCATTTTTATAGTACAAAGCCAATCAGCCATCTAAATAAAATTAAACTTTAATTTTTATAGTACAAAACCAATTACTCATCTAAATAAATTTAAAATTTAATATCGTTCTCACAAGGGACCATATTAGCTCAAACCCTGAGACTAGATTTAAGATTCAGCGAACTAATGGGACACGTCCACCGCGTACTATATTAAATAATTCCAGAACATTCCTGTGTGATCTATATCGATAGCTGCACTCTACTACCGATCACGTAGGGTCCTCAGATTTCAATCACAGATAAATTCTGTCTTTATACACATTATGCTAGAAGTTATGCCTAGTGACTTCACTCGCATAAATATATATTTTGAATAGGCTAATATGATGCTAACCGCGAGGTTTTTACAACCTCACCGGGCTACATATACAGTAGGTAACAAACCACAGATCGAAGAAATAACACACTCCACACATCTCACACTCTTTCTTCTTTCTTCTTCTTTAAAAAATTATATTCGATCAATATGTACTATAATCATAATATATGTAAAGATGTATTATTGAAAATTTTGTTTCTATTGAGTTCAAAAATTATAAAAAACTAATTAATGGTATTTTTATTTTTGACTGAAAATAAAAATAAACATCGAATGAGGTTGAGGCTGGAGTGATAAACATATGTGTAATAAATGTCGGGTTCTAATTTTTAGATGTTTTTTGTTAACTGTACCGCTTGATAACGTCACTATTTAAAAGCTTGAACTCTAGTATATGTTAAACTCTTTTTTTACCATAAACGAGGATAAAAGACGGTAACTGGAACTGGGCGATATATGTATGGTTGAAATATTTATATTTTGTTATTGAAAAACATATCTCACAACATAAAGGATAAGTAGCCAATGAGATGACGGCTTAACCTCGCAATATCTCTCTCGATGCCAATGAGATGACGGCTAAAACGCTTATAAACTTTTTCTTAAAAACATCCTTATTGAAACTCATTGGAAATACTAATTAAGGGAGGCTGTCCCAGAAGTCTACTGTTTTTTATGCGTGTGTAAACTTGATAAATATGAAAAGGTCATATAAATAGACGATTATAGCTACACTGGTCCGATGAGTTTCGCAAAAAATAAACTGAGAAGAAAACTTGAAACTTTGCAGTTATTTTTTCCTAAATAGCCTAAAAACTCCTGCATTTTTAATAGGGAGGCCATGCGTTTTTCTGTTTAGAACTAGAAATACTAAACAAAAACACCAATTTATGACGCAAATTTCTATAAATGCAAAAAAGCTACTTATTTTCTAGCGATTTGGTCCTCTCAATAAAATGTACCTGTAACAAATTGTATTGTAATGTATTGTATAAAAAAAAACAAAATAAGTTATAAGCAAGTAGACTTAAAAATATTTAAACATCTATGAATTGACCATGTCACTGACTGAGATAAATCATAAATAAAAAATCCCGGGTTCGATTCATATGTAGGGCACCCATCAATCAAACCCGGGACCTCAAGAAGTCAAGATGGACCGCTAGACAACAGAAGCGATACTGAAATATTGTCGATCGAAATTTTATTGTACGTTCTTCGGCCAGTTAGGAGGTTCAATACAGGATAATCAAATAGAAATGACACTAGATTTGGAATCGGTCATTGGCGTCAAAATCGCACAGTCACAGGCGGCCGGCAGATTACAGCGTCGCATGCTACTCACAATCACTCACAAGCCAATTGCTCGTAGTTTCAACGGAAACTGCGAGACGCGTGCTGGAGTAATGGATACCAATCTAGCAGATGGCCGGCACGCCAATCCACCGCCATCTACACGGTTGCCAGTCTTACAGCAAAAATTTCAGGACAAACGGAAAATCAGGTTTCTAATCATTTTAATTTGAAACTACAAGATCTGATGCCAATGTCCTTTGAAATGTTTTTTGTAAAAATTGTTTCTTATCAGCAGAACATATTGAGATTGTAGTAGGTTTCTGATAATTTTAATTTGAAGTTAAAGATCTGACGCCGATGTCCTTTTGAGTGGTTTTTGGAAAAGTTGTTGCTTATCAATAGAACATACTCTTAATATGGAGATTGTAAATATTTTATTTTTTTTAAATTAATTTAAAGACCCCTCTCATTATTAAACCAATTGTAATGTCTTCATTTTCTTTTTATAATTCTCCCTCTCTGCAGCTAATGGAAGGCATTGTATTATTTTATTTATAATTGCAACTATTTTAATTTTTTTATTAAATTTAAAAAGCCCTGTCATTGTTAAATCAATTATTATTGTAATGTCTTCATTTTCTTTTTATAATAGTCCCTCTCTGCAGCTAATGGAAGGCAGACGTTAAATTTATATCTACATTGCACATTGTTTAATATTTTGTGTTGTATGTTTTATATTAACAATTAGCAAATGTATGTATTTATTGGTATATATAGTTTGTGATTTTTATTTTATAGTTTAATCAGACATTGTGCAAACTGCAAAATACCTACAGAAGTAAAAAACCTAAACATAATAAATATTTAAAGGTAACTTTGCCATTTCGAACTATATCTCTCACATTATTTATCTAAGAAACTTTTTTTTAAGAGAAGATTCAACATATCTTCAGTATCTTCGTAAACACACGAAGTATAGGGAGTGAACAAGTTAAGGTACAAGGGTGCAACGATGACAACTATCAGGTGCTCTGAAGCCTGGTTATAATTTAAGAATAATATACGTCATTAATATTTAAATGTATGTATCTATTTGTCATCAAGGTATTCGATAAGGTGTCGAATTTGACCACACACATTTCAGGACAATTTTAACGATCACTTAATGTATGGATACCCTACAACAACTATAATGACGATGGTAATATCGGACCAGTTTGCGATTGCGACCTTTCAATCTAGGAATGTCAACGTTGAAAGTACTGCTAAGTTTATTGCACCCTTAATGACACTTATTCCGTTGTAATAAAGATTATATTGTAGAAATAGCGAAACCGTAATAATAGCTTGTCCGATTTCCGCGTAGTTTTTTACGCTTTGTACTTGTGAGGTCTATTTCTGAGCACAGTGACAATGGTTAATACTTGTATTTCGTTTAGTTATGTGTAAAAAGAGTTACAATAACCTTTTCACAGAAACCAATGATATCGTAGGATCATAGTAAATAAACAATAGCTTAATATTACCTGATCATACAAAGTCGGTACTTAAAAAAAACTAATACACTAATAACTAATAATAAAACGAAAACTTGCCATTATCATTTTGGGGTAAACGTGTCATGTCTATTTCAAAGTGGGTGAACGTTAATAAAATTTAGTTACTTATTAATTAACCGCTGACGAAGAAGGTGGTGAATTAATAATAATAGTAATAATTAATAATTACTAATAGGTTTAACGCATGTGTACGTGCGTGTCTGTGACACTTTGAAACCTGAAAAAATTAACCGATTTCCATGCTGTTTTTTTACTTGAAAGCTGACGTAATCGAAATCGTTTTTGCTACTTATTGACAATTTATGTCACATAAAACGTCGCCTCTGTGGTCTAGCGGTTCAGTTGTTGGACTTGACTGCATGAGGTCCCGGGTTCGAATCCCGGGTCGGGCAACAAAAAGAAAATTGTGTTTTTCCAATTTCCTAATAAAAAATGTTGCTCAGGATAGGATATATCGTGCCCAGTTGGCGATAGGCTTGCCACCTATCAATTTGTGGGACTTAGTATCTTCGGCTAGTCGTGGGTGCCCTGGTTGTGCCTCTGCCTACCTCTTCAGGAATATGGGCGTGAAGATACTTTTTAGAATCTAGAAATGTAAGTGCTGATTTGGGTTTGCGGTCAAATCAACAAATACGTAGCGAGTATTAAGTACTATACTTATTAAAAAAATTATAGTGTCTATGTTCTCAAATCCCATTATTTCAAAAACTTTGGCATATCATTTCTTTGCAATTGCATAAAATATATCTTATAATATAAAAATGAATTGCTAAATGTGTTGGTAAGCGCATAACTTCCGAGCGACTGAACTCATTTGGATAATTCTTTCTTTTTTGTGTTAGTTATTGTGAAGAGAAAAGCCGGGAAAAATGTAGGGAAAATGGGAAAACAATACTTTACTTTTCCCATACAAACTGAAAGGGTGGAACGAAGTTCGCCGGGACAGCTAGTCTAATATATAAAAATGAATCGCTAAATATGTTGGTAAGCGCTTAACTTCCGTACGAGTGGACCGATTAGGCTAATTCTTTTATTGCTGTGTTAGTTATTATTAGGAGAAGGTTCTTATGAAGAGGAAAATCAGAGAAGTTGCAGGGAAAATGGGAAAAATAATATTTTATTTTTTGACGTACTGATCGGGTGAAACGAAGTTCGCCGGGAAAGCTAGTGTTTCATAAAATTAAAATAAAACAGTTGACCTAATCATAATTCAATCTCAATAAAACTGCAAAAAACAGACTGTGATGTTACTAGTATATCACGTAAATAACAAAAAGTTGTCTCATCAATTTTCCTGGGATTTCCGTCATCAGATCCAGACTTATGGTAATCTACTACATCGGAAGAATGCTTTTTCAAATAAAAACAGAATTTTGAAAATTGATTCACAAAACGATGGAAAAGTCGATTAACGTACATAAAAAAATCTTTTAAAAATTTTATCTTTTGCCTTATTTTACATTTGTAGACAAAATGACACTAACCATAGAAAAAAGGTATTTAACACATTAAAAGTTTTATTATAATGCATTATTTAGTTGAATAAAGTTTATTTAATATTTAAGGTACCTTTTTTTAAAAAACTAAAATGTTATCTATAACTAACTTCATCATGTCGATTTTTCGTGACGGTGTGCGCACGCATCGTAAAAATTTACCCTCATCATTTTTTCCTAACGCGCCAAAAGAAGTATAACTTCAAAAATATAGGAGTCGAATATACAACCTCCTTTTTTAACGGCGGTTAAAAATAGGATGTACATAATGTTATACATACAATACTTTACATATTCATGTGTCATACCATTAAACATTATTTCGTACTAAAATAAATACTATCAAAGTTTCTTCTAGTAGTATACTGGATAGACTAAGATAGCGATCTAGATTTCTATTCTTATGAAAAGTAATTTAATTGTGGTAATAACCGCTTCGCGTGAACTAGTCCCCGCCCTGAAAGCCTTAGTGATTCTTTGAAATTGTAACTCGTTATTTGCGGAATACGTTTAACTTTGTAACCTGACTTTTATTAGTACTTGAATGTATTAAATATATTAACTAGTATCCGTTGTTTAGCTTGAGTGTAATATATTCACCTCTAGGAAACCAATTTGATTTAAAGATTCCTAGGCTTAAAGCTCGATTTCAATTCAGTTTTTTGAAAAAGGCAACAGTAAATGTCATAATAGAACGGTTTTTGCAGAATCCCCTTTCTGATAATTTACTTCGAACATAATTAGTTTGTTTTTCATACGTTTACATATAACGTAAAAAAGATTTCTTTTTAATTTATTTGCAAACTGATTTATATAGTTAATCACACGAATGCGCAAAAAAGGTAAACCATTTTAATTTTTACCATTTAATTTATATTTGTGTAAATTTAATATTTTGCGTGTTTATATTGTTATTGTATCTATAGATAAATATCATCACATCTATTATTATTCACGCTAACAAATGTGTATTTTTTTCAAATCTTGATTATTAGCATAGCAAGGAAAAAGTAAAAATAATATAGTAAATTTAATTTATAATTGGCATTAGAGTGATAACTATATTATTTTTCAATGAATTAATGTAATAAACTTGAATACATTATATTTCAATTTAAGTTAAGAATAGAAGTGTCCACGAGCAATAAGTAGTGTTTTATAAGTTCGCAAACATTATAGACTCTGTCTCTATAATCTAATCAATTTTGTTACTATAATTATCACGTCAGATAACGAAGCATAAAGATATTTAATGAGCATTAGTATACTTTATGCCAAGCCATAACCAATTTGGAACGACGATTTCATATTTCATTTTATGTTAAGAAATATGTATAGCATAAACAGGCTCGACTGAGCGTATGATAAACCTATGAATACAAGAGTTCCAGTGACCACTATCATTTGTCCGCTAGTCACAGTGACATCTGTCGTCACAGGAACGAGTTTATCTCGATTGCGTTCATTATTCAAAGCGGTATCACCGGCGAGTCGAACTTGCATCACGATCACCTGTCGAGATATTATTTTATCAGCGTTCGTCGGGTTCTCTGCTGATTACGTAATTAAAGCTTACGACTACTGATATTTAATTAAGTTGGCTTGATAAGGCTGCAGTGATAGTATGGTAATTAAATGCTTTTACTATGAACGCAACTGTCGGTTTTATTATTTTTTTAAAAGAAAAGTCTTGTTTTTGTAAGCTCGTCATGAGTATTATATTTTATATTAGATTAGATATTGAAATACGTAAAACTTTAATTTAATTTAAGTTTTTTTCAAATTACTCTTAAGTATTGGTTCGTATGCATGTAATGCTAAAGATAACAATACTGTTTTTTAACTACCAAAAAATTTACTTTGACTAGCCTTAAATGTGAGTATCTATGAATGAATTATATCTCATACATTATTCAATTTTAGGATAATTGTAATTATAGCTAGACAATTCAAATTGTAAGCTGTAAGAAGAATCTAAAATACAAAAGAAACCTTTTTTTAAATGGCTAATATGATGCTAACCTCGACGTTTTTCCAACTTCACTGGACTATACTAAAAAAATCTGTTTTCTACGCTCTTGAAATAACTTTTGACTTGAAAGATTACATTAATATTGAGATGTTTAAGTTTACTAAAGTTTAGAAGGAAAAAATTAAATATAAATAATAAAATTTTGTAAAAGGTTGAATAATTTAAAAAAAAACAATAATTTTAACTTTACCCTTTTGATAGTCCACGCGCCCCAGACATTATTTAATAGCGCCACAGGCAGGTATTAAAAGTCAATAATATTATAAATGCTTGATTTTGGAACTCATGTTACTACTACGAAGCCGCAGCCAATAACTAGTTGTCTAGTTACTTTATATAGTTTAAGTATCCTGGAGTACTATATAGCTTAAAAATATTTTATACTTTTTTAACCGATAACGATTAAAGATGAATTTCAATCGAGAAAAGCAAGTAGTGGTGATCATTTGCATCTCATCGCAAAACCTTCTCGGGTCGTTGGTTCATTTGGATTCCAGTGTAGTATGAAACAAGTGAACCGCGTGTAGTCCGGCGGTGTTCAATTATATCAGATAGCCGACTGTCACAACAGTAATGTAGCGCAATTGATATAATAATCTTGGATTTATACGCATGCATAAATTACTTGTGGAATCTAACATTATTATTATCCTTTGTTAATATTTGCTACGTTCATACATTTAATATTATAATTTTTCTAATTGAAGATATAAATAATGTTATCACTTATTTATACAACATTAACAAAATACACAATTTTGTTTTAAATAAACCTAAACTATTTGTAAATCTCTAAATAATTTTCCTATGCTCAATTATTCAGCCAATACCGAACCAATTTTTGTGTTTAATTTTTCGAAAGATCATGTTTCCGAAGTAGACTTACTTCCACATACATTTTACTTACATCTCTGTTGTCTGACAGAGATCTGTTGGAAACGATAAGACCGCGCTTTAATTCAAATATTATAACTGACAGTGTCTATTTTTTATAAATTGCACTAAAAATTTGGCTCCTAATAACGCGTAATGAAGTATCTTTCTCGCTCTCTCTCTCTTTTTTCTCAAATGACAAATAATGACATTAGCTATCTTTCGAAAACGAGTTATCAAATCTCGACGTAGAAACAAAAAGAGTAGAGTCGGTTTTTCTCAATTGCATTGCGCTTAAATTTTCGCAGTCATAATCGTAATCGACTGATTCGCTCGATTTTTAACTGTTACAAAGAAACATGCATGTATATAATTTTAAAAAACACATAATGAATGTCCTGGGAATTGTTGCTAGTAAAACTGTGAAGTCAACGAACATTATTTGTTTAAACATGGAAAGGAGACTTTATTTTAACTAGTGGTCGCCCATTGGTCGAAATTCGACCATAATAAATTTTGATATCTTGTTGATAAGAATGCCATTTTCATTTCTCAAGACCAACTACTTTGTTTCCAAACTCTATGGTGCACCACCTGTGATCTTTTGTTGTTATTATCAATGTATTTGATTGTGTGTCATGTGCATGGTAGTGTGGGTCATTTTTTATTTATTAATTTAATGTACTTTATAAACATTATTATTGAAAAATATTAACGTTTTGCATTTCTCCTCACATAAACTTTAAGTGTGCCATATTTCATACTCCTCCGTTTACGTAATTTTCGTAAAAAGGGACCCAAAGCTTTTGCTTTACGTATTAATATATATAGATTATTAGTTAAAACATAGAAAGGAGACTTTATTTGATAAGTTGTTAATGGAACGGCGAAACATAAGTAATCGTTAGGCTTCATAGTAAGTCAGCCAATACCACCCACTTAGGGAAACGTTGGATATAGAAGCGGTAATCCAAATAATTTATAACACTAAGTATAGTGTCGCTCGTTGGTAGAATGTCTCAGATTGCGGACTGTCAGTGCTGAATGACGGTCATTTGGCCGGACCAGTTTCATGCCCCCATAGATTTCATGATGCAGGCAAAGTTACGACTAACTCTTTATTGCTATTGCCCCTAAGTGAAAGGTCCTGAGTATTCGCAATTCGATACGCAGTTACATTGCAAACTAGCTATTCCGGCGAACTTTGTTTCACCAGTCCAGTTTGTATGGGAAAAATTAAAACTTAATTATTCCAGGTTTGCTTGCAATCGAACTGTATAAAGTATCCTATGGCCTTCTCCTGGTTCTAAGCTGCCTCCTCATCAATTTACAGCCAAATTGGTTCAGCAGCTCTTGAATTATAAATAGTGTAACTAACACGAGCTCTTTTTATGTATTAGATGAATAACTTTGCTCCCTAACTTTAAAAAATCATATTAGTTACATACTACTAAACTTTCGTATGTAGCTTTACATAGTCGCGTTCTTTGTTGAAAATCGTATAAGCTAAAAAATGCCCTCCATCATCTATTTTAAGTATATTATTTCTATGTATTAGAGTCGTTGACTAACATCCATAACACAAGCATATAATTTACTTACTTTGGGGTTAGATTCAATTTGTGTAACTTTTCCGGGAAAATTTACTTATATATTATATTGGTTAACGTAGCTCTACCTTTTGGATGTATCGGGATAAAAGAAACCTATATCCTTCTCTATAAAGTCTAATCTTATATTAACGAAGCGGTTATTTGGACCTAAGCAAGGAAAATAACAAACTCCATTAATGCGTTCAAGTTATTCAATCTAGAAGAGATTATATGATAAGAATGATGCCGCGTTTTTATTGCTTCTACACATTGAAGCCGTGTGAGTTTCACAGCTGACGTCCGTCACCTTCTGTCAAACAGGTTCCACATCTGTCAACTACGTGTGATTTTTGTGTCACTCTCCGTCAGATTCAGTCACAGGTATAGTATACTTCGTAACTAATACTTTTGTATTTTTCCATCGCTACTGTTATATTTTATTATATCTTTTAACGTCAGGAAAGCCGCGCGCTTGGTTGCTGCCTTATTCCACAAAAAAATCTTAACCTTTGGCTTTGTTCTCTATATCAAAATTTTAAACACATTTATCATAATTTCCAAGCTTTTTCCAAAATTAAATTTGTTCTTGTTTTTCATTCGGTGATAAAGTTTCAACTTATATCTTGACAAAATCTTGAAAACATATCACATTTACCAGCTACTTCTTATTTTGATATTTAGGAGATGGTTTCCTAGGCAAAGTGTTTGTAAATAATTGGTCCGGAATAAAAGCTACATCATTGTCTATTAAGACGATGGAAATAACATCAAAACAGCACGTAGTTTCCAGATGCCTGATATGTTGCTGGCTGTACTTATCCTGATGATCAAAAATACAGATCGTTAGTAAACCAGTTAGCTGAAGCGACCTTAGCAGGCAATAAAACGTGCCGTTATAGGTTGCAGTAGAACACATTTATTGAGAGGCTAATCTGAGATCTGCGCGTGCGCAGCCCGCCGGCGATCACCTACAAGCGTGCTTTGAATGAATCAATACGATGTATATCAGGGCTGCTGAAGTAAGCGAGCTTTGCGAGCTGGAAAGACATAGACTGAAAACTTTAAAAAATCCTTACTGCCCGTATCCTAGAAAACGTAGGCAGAATTACAACCCGGGTACTTTAAACTATTATTACTTTACAATTTTGTACAGAAATGGTCGACTTATGACTGATCAAAAGAAAGTTGATATTTCTCAGTGCGTCCCTAAAGATCCACAACGTAAAAAATAATATGGGGCAAGCCAAAATCCCGGATAACGTTATTTCTTATAAGAAAATTAAGAAAACACTTTTTTGGTCTACCCGGGAATCGAACTCGGGACCTAATAAAGAAAAGTCTAGTACCTGCTCGGTAGACTAGAGACAATTAATAATTTTGTTAAAAAAATTGTGAGTTTTGGCAGCCCTATTTGTATCCAACAACATATTATATTGTTTTAAATGTAAAATTCCTTACCTACAAAATGAATATTAGTTGAGTTTGAGTTATAGAATACTCACTTATTCCCGGTTCCTATAATCAACGAAACGTAATCCAAAAGTTTAACTACTCGAAGTTCGCCCAAAAGTAATGAAGCGTTGCCCATATTTTTTTTTAAAAATAATGTTCCGAGTTACGTACTTAAAACGCGCATCCGTAGTTAAATTTTACGATTGGTACAATCAACTATTAGGTATCCGTTATCAAAACGACTCGTTTCTTAAATATAAGAACCCGGCAGTAATTTATATCTATACTAATATTATAAAGAGGAAATGTTTGATTTTTGTTTGTTTGAAATGAATAGGCTCCGAAACTACGGGATCGATTTCAAAAATTCTTTCACTTTTAGAATGCTACATTATCGCTAAGTGATATGAGCTCTGTTTCATCAAAATGGGTTCAGTATTAGCCAAGTTGCGCAGGTGAAGTTGCGTGAAACTGCTTGTGCAAAATAAAAATGACGTGCCTGAACCTATTCAAACAATTATTCAAACACGTGTGCGTGCTTCATACATTTGTGTAAGTGTGATATAGAGTTTTTAAATTTTATTCAGAAATCATTTATATCGGGCCTACTCACTTGTTGATAGATCGACTATACAGGTGTGTCAAATATGTTTTTGTTGATTTTTTTTTTATGTTATAGGAAGGCAAACAAGCAGACGGATTTCCTGATGGTAAGAAATTCACGCCGCCTAGAGACACCAAAGATGGTAATGGTGCGTTGCCAACCTGAGGTCAGGATGTTAGACCTCGAGCAAAAGTAAGTTTACCGGCTACCTTACCCTCCGGACCGGAACACGTCATGACGTTATGGCGGCAGGAATAGGTAAGGCGGTGGTACCAAACCGGGCGAGTCGCTGCGAAACTCTACTACCTAGTCAGATGTCACGGTGTTAGTGATGATAAGCCTATGCTCACCTTTTACGAGCTGCCTGGCCAGAAAGGCAGATGGTCTATTCTGCAAAGGAGCCCGGACCAACACGGGGATAATTAGTTATCAATTTTTTGCGAACCTTGCTAAAGCCATTTAATATAATAGAAAATGTTTTTAATAAACAACTAGTACGGTCACGCCCAGTTAATAATGCCCAGGCCTAGCCGTGCCGATAGATGTCGTCCTTTCTTGAGGATATTTTTTTTCATGTGATCCTTCTCCTGACAATAACTAATACAACACAAAAATAATGAACAAATTTCTATCCGTTTATGAGATGGCCTATATAGATATTCATTTATGTTTAATAGTAGTTTATGTGTTCGACTTTTATATTTCTTGATTCTGTTAGTCAAAGTACATCTTGTCGGTAAGCTTTATTACCTTACTACCTTCTCCCATGGACCTCTATTGGTCCACCTAGTCAACTTTGGCGAAAACTGGCTAGTTAGTCGAATACTAAATACCAAGTTTCAAGACAGTCGCCTCTGTGGTCTAGCGGTTCAGGTGTTGGACTTGACTGCATGAGGTTCCGGTTTCGAATCCCGGGTCGGACAACAAAAAGATGGTTTTTCCAATTTTGTAACAAAAAAAAAGTTGGTGGGGATTAGATATGTATCCGGGTGGCGATAGGCTTGCCACCAATCACATTGTGGGAATAAGTGTCTTCGGCTAGTCGTGGGAGCCCTGGTTGTGCCTCTGCACACCTCTTCGGGGATATAGGTGTGAAGATACTTTTTTTCAAGATACGAGAACATTTCGCGATTGGGTTAATTAGCTTATGTTATATTATGCCATATTAAGTAATAATGAAGTAAATTAAAGTCTAAACTGCTCTCTTCTAATAGATTACTTTCTAAAAGCTCAAGAAGGGTGCAAGTATGTAATTTATCACCGACTTCCGCAGATGATCAATAATCCGGGGCCTGTCATTTTAGTTATTAATATTATGGTACTAGTCTTCCTGCAAATGTCCATTAATGTAAAATTATTTTAAAATATGCACTCATCAATCCCGGGTCGAGCTTTTCGTTGTATAATATTATCATTTGTTATTATTTGTAGCACTTTATATATCACAGTTTTAGTAGATAGACAAGCATGGTCTGGGATGATAAAAATTGTATGCTGAATGTCACACAGGCTATTCAAATTGAATCTTACCCTTACTTTGGTATTAGATTTATTTTGCAAATTATGTGCTTATGTTATGGTTGTCAGTCAACGATTCTAATACATAAAAATATTTAAAAGTAGATACCAGAATATATTTAAAAAACACCTAGACCCGGAAATGCAAACATCTAAATTTTCATTATACAAATGCCTGACCCCGTCAGGAATCGAACCCGAATCTCGCGGTACTACACTACGTGGTGCTATTTGTATTTGTACAAATAGAAAAAACATATTATAAAGTGTAAATTTTATCTATTACCTTTTTTAATGTGTTTGTGTTATCAACTCCAAAAAATAGCGAGTAAAGTTTAAAACAAAAAAATATATATTCATTTATACAAAAAAATACGTATAAGAATTTGTTTGTCAGAAGTTAGTCTGGATTAGTATACTTTACTGTAACAAACTCGTTTTCTTTCTTGAATATAACAATCCAATCTTACTTTCTATTACTAAAACAATATGTACCTACGCTATATATTGTCCATTCTCAATCCACTGTAAGCTAATAAACAAACAAGCTGACAATTGAAATTACATAATCACCTTTCGATTTTATCGTCGTAATACTTAATTAACTTCCTTGCTAACTACTATTATCGATTTAGTAGAATATGCACTACATTAGATTGCAAGTTGTTCCCAATAAATATATTGATCTGATTCTGATACAACAAGTGACATCAGTGCTAGATGCTTTGAAAGTACAAAACATGTAGCCGAATAGCCAAATAGCCATGATTAAGTGTATGAAAATAGCTCCAAATTCTGTTTAGGCTGCTTAAATCTACTAAATAAATGATTTTCGTGTTAATTTTAGGCTTACTAACTCATTATATCTTCTTTTGACATTTAACCAGACTGTTGCATTTGAAACAAATAAATAGTAATAATGTGCCACTTTTGAACTCAGAAAAGAAGTAGTTTTTATCAGTTTTACAGTTGAAATTATTTCTACTAAACCTATAGTGCTTTTTATCTACAATTCGATGAATTGGATTTATAATTTTGTTGATATTCCTAATCACATGTCATTTATATCAAATCACTGTTAGGTAATTATACTACGGAGCTGCGGAGGCAGTAATAATAAATTGGTATACTTAAGTATTATTTAATACGACCTAACCAGAGTTTTTTAAGCCATTATTTTATTTATTACCACATCAACTTTTAAATTTAAATATCTTCTTCTAGCTAAAAATTATTTTCCATTTCCCTTGATCATCGCGTCAGACCTGAACGGATTTTGCTGTTTTTTTGTGTTAGCCATTGATAGGAAAATTATAATATTATGTACCATCATATTTAAAAAATCAATATTTATAGTCGGGACAGGACAATGTTTGTCAATTTAACTAGTAAAAAAATATTATAATAGGAATGACTGACATAAAATATAATTAATATATTGATAAAACGTTATGAAAATAGTTTGCTGTAAGAGGTAATTTCAGTAAGATGGCACACATTTGGTGGAGAGCATGCGAAGCCAATGCGCTGGCTAGCTTTTTTTGGGGAAAACGAGCCTCTGTAACATTTGAAAATGTATATTTATTTTTACATTCTATATATTTTTAAACTACATTGACAAGAAGTCACAAAAGGTTAGATGACTCAACAGTTCAACTACTGTAGGGACAAGGTCACATAAATTGACCTTAGTTTTTGTGCGGTTCACTTTGAACTCATTAATCATAATGTTTAATTGCCAAACGTTATGGACCGAGAGCCTGTCATCATTTTGTATTATTTAATGTTGTTAAAAACCTACAAAATTAAGTTATCTAGCTCTTAAGTTATGTTTTTTTTTTCATTCAAATATTTTTGCAAGTAGTACATACTATTGAGTAAGTACCAAGGCACCAACAATAAGCTGAAGCTATTTAGTTACACAATGATATATGTGGAAAACCTATCGCCAACTGGACACATGTCCAATACGTAGAGCAAGACATATATTTGATAACTAGCTGACTCAACAGATGTTGTTCTATCATAACTATAAAAAATTAGTTAAAATAAACTTGCATTTTTTTCTTTCATAAAAAACTTTTTCTTTATAATAATTAACAAAACAAATAAAGATTCCATTTCTATGATAGAAGATATAAGATGATTATTTGTAAGACTAATTACTCTTCATTTAATAAGTCAAAAATAATTACCCAAATGTCATTTAAAACAAAAGTTAGTAAATTAGACACTATCAATTATAATCGACTAGCGGAGAGCAAAACTAATTTACTGAATTGATTTGCCAATTTTATGATAATGAGCGATCTAGACGTGAACTAGTTTATCATTAGCCAAAGGCGCTAAATAATTTATACCGCCCCGTCTTCCTCGTGGCCTTATCTAAAAATAATGATCATTGGTCAACACTATTTGATATTTTTGTCACAGTGTCATTTCATCATTATTTTAGTGCTAGTTCATGCTTGTAGCCTACGCAACCTCCTCTTTGCCTATCACGCTTTCATGTATGTATTATTCACAAAATTATTTGGTATATTTATTCAAAATTCGACCATAAGTTGATAAGAATGCCATCTACATTCCTCAAGACCAACCACTTTGTTTCCTGAATAGTTAGTGCGCCAACTGTGATCTTTTATCGTCAATATCGATATATTTGTTTGTGTATGTCAAATGCATGGTAGGGTGGGTAATGTTTTATTTATTGATTTTATATGTTTTATAGGAATTATTATTGAAAAATATTAGCGTTCTGCTCTTCTCCTATACATAAACTATAAGTGTGCCAAATTTATGCTCCTGCCTTCACGCAATTTTCGTGAAAAGGGATCCAAAGTTTTGACATCACGTATTAATATATAGATACTAGCTGTTTGCCCGCGACATCAGCAGCATCTAATAGTTACGATTGACGCGCCCATTGTATTGTGTATTCTTCCTGTAAATGTTCTGTTAAAATTGTGTACAGTAAAAGAATCACTATTATTATTTATAAAAGCTTTTTTCTTAGCTTAGACTTATCTTGAATTTTTTTTTGATGTTATAGGAAGGCAAACAAGCAGACGGATTTCCTGATGGTAAGAAATTTCCGCCGCCTAGAGACACCAAAAGTGGTAATGGTGCGTTGCCAACCTGAGGCCGGGATGTTAGGCCTTGGGCAAAAGTAAGTTTACCGGCTACCTTACCTTCCCAACCGGAACACGTCATGACACGTTATGGCGGCAGGAATAGGTAAGGCGGTAGTAACAATCCGGGCAAGTCGCTGCCAAACTCTACCACCTAATTGGATGTCACGGTGTTAGTGATGGTAAGCCTATTACGAGCTGCCTGGCAAGGAAGGCAGATGGTCTATTCTACAAAGGAGGCCGGACCAACACGGGGACATTTTAACATACTAGTAATATACTAGTCACATTTTTTGTTGATCTAATTGATGAACGTATTTTTGTCGTTTTTTTAGAGATTTGTTACAATTGATATCAATATAAAATAGCGCAAACATGTATCTATAGAGTGTAGACAATTGCACTATTCTCAGCATTTCTAGCGGTTAGATAAAATAACTAAATAATTCTCTTCTATCTTCACGACTAGTTCCTTAGGTGATAAGCAGAGAGAGCGATATCAAGACCCTTGCAGACCTATCTGGCTTCCTCCACATTCGTTACCCTTTTCTTACAAATATATTTCGGAGACTCTTGACACTACCTTCAAGTTTTCTTGCAATTGACCTAACACCTCGAACATAAAGTCGCATCTACAACATCTATGGTGCCTATTTGCCACAATCTCTTACCATCACTTTTCCCCGTGTTGGTCGGAGCTCCCTTGCAGAATAGACCATCTGTCTTCCAGCCAGGCAGCTCGTAAAAGGCGAGCATAGGCTTACTGTCACTAACACCGCGACACCTGACTAAATGGTAGAGTCTCATAGCGACTCGCCCGGATGGGTACAACCTCCTTATTTATCCCTGCCGCTAAACGTCAGTGCTTGCCGTTGACGTCTTCCGGTTCGGAGGATAAGGTAGCTGGTAAACTTACTTTTGCTCGAGGTCTAATATCCCGACCTCAGGGTGGAATCGCGCCTATTACCGCCTTTGGTGTCGCTAGGCGGCTTTAACGTCTTGCCCTCTGTAAATCCGTCTGTTTATTTGCTTTCCAATATCAAAATAACATGAAAAAATCCACATTAAACCCGTTCGCAATCTTATCACATTACCTAGCGTTTGAAGGCAAATCGTTAGTAAACTCTTTGCGAACACTTACATTCGAACTGTCACACGTATTTTTATGTCGAATAAAGGTAAAAATAAATTCCCACTGAGACCCAATTACCAAATACCGTAGAGAAAGTACGGCATTACGTACACGTTCACGTCGGTAACGTAATTTAACAGATCCATTTGTGGCTCAAATAAAGCCATTACATTGTCAAACATCGTGAAATCTGGCGCGCTGCTGGCCGCCATTAAATTATCATTTACTTCAACTGTGCAGAGAGGGTATTGAGTATTAGGTCGTTTGTTTATCGCCTCTGTGGTCTAGCGGTTCAGTTGTTGGACTTTACTGCAAGAGGTCCCGGGTTCGAATCTCGGGTCGGGCAACAAAAAGAAAATTGGGTTTTTCCCAATTTTCCCAAAAAAATGTTGTTCGGGATTGGAAATGTGCCCGGTTGGTGATAGGCTTGCCACCTATCACATTGTGGGACTTAGTATCTTCGGCTAGTCGTGGTTGCCCTGGTTGTGCCTCTGCCTACCTCATCGGGGATATGGGCGTGAAGATACTTTTATTAGGTCGTTTGTTTAACTGTGGTAATATACGTTATTAATGGAGTGGCGATTGCTAGCTGTCAGATCGCTCTTGTCAGAATCAGGAAAAAACTTTATTTATATATACTATACAACCCCCGTGTTGTTCCGAGCTCGTGCCGGCTGTCTGACGGCTACCTTACCCTCCAAACCAGAACACATTATAACGTTATGGCGACAGGAATAGGTAAGGCGGTGGTACCAATCCGGGTGAGTCGACGCGAAACTCTACCACCTAGTCGGACGTTATTTAGTGACGGTAAGCCTATGCTCGCCTTTTATGAGCTGCCTGGCAGGAAGGCAGATGGGTATTCTGCAAAGGAGCCCAGACCTACAAGGGAAACAACATGGGGTTGATACTATTCAGGAAATTCTATGTTAAATAAAAATAGAGAAACCTACCTTACATGAGCATCGAACCAAGAACATGCGTATGCGCCGACCGCAACAATACTAAAACCAGTGGAGCGTAACACAAATAAGTTTTTATATGACAATACATTCAGAATCGATGAACAAAAAATCTCGCAACAATAAAGTAAGGTATGAACTCGTTCTAGTTTGTATAGATAGCACGCGTGGGTGTTCGTGGGTCGGACTCGAACTGGAGATAATACGGAATAATAATTCATCGTAGGAGTCGTGCGGACCCGAAAATAGACGAAAGGTCGTTCGGGCTAAATGTCAAATGGAAGTATGCGAGGTCGCAATATCTCTGCCCTATGGCGAGTAATTACGAATCAATGCGTTAGATAAACATTCGACAAATTATAGAGTATTTCAGTTCGAGCCCTGGGCGATACTAATGCACTGGTTTAAATGCCGCTGATGTAGGTCGTAAAGATGTAAACTTATAAACTGGCCAGTGGTGACCATTGGTGATTAGCTCATTCAAAAATAATACTGATATAGAACGTTGATATTCATTTTACCTCATTGTAAGTGATTATCTGTATATAAATACGTGATGCCAAAACTTTGGAACCCTTATTACGAAAATTGCGCAAATGGAGAAATATGAAATTTGGCACACTTGTAGTTTATGTGTAGGAAAAGTGCAGAACGCTAAGATTTTTCAATAATAATGCTTATAAAGTACATTAAATCAGTAAATAAAACATTACCCACACTACTATGCATTTGACACAAACTAATATATTGATGATAACGATAAAAGATTACATATGGAGCACTAAAAAGTTTAGAAACAAAGTAATTGGTCTTGAGAAATGAAGATGGCGTTCTTATCAACAAGATAAAATTTATTATGGTCAAATTTCCACCAATATTTAAAAAAAAATATTTTAGATCGTTGATACTCATTTTTATGAATGACTAAGTGAACGTTGAACCCTCTACTCTTAATTGAAATTTAAGTTTTGCATCCTTTTTCCTTGATAATTTAACATAAAATGGCCGATTGTCCTATATGTCCTAGTTTTTTTTATTGAGTCACATGTGTACTGGTTTAGTTATATCAATAAAAATCTATAGGTAATAATGATAACATTATAGATACCTACTTTAAAGTAAATAAGACCGAAAATATTCTTTTGCACATTGAATGGAAGATTATTTTTTACAGCTAAACGTTTTCAAATAGTACCTGTAATAGTCAAGAGCTAGGCAGAGGTATAACCACGGCATCTTTGAGTAGCCGAAGGACATCTAAGACTAGCCAAAGCACTTAGTCACAATGTAATAGGTGGAAAATCTTTAGCCAACTGGGCATGTACCAATCTCGAGCAATGTTTTTTTATTAGAAAATTTAAATAAAATATCCTTTTTTTTTCTTTTCGCTTTTTGCTCGACCTGGAATCGAACCACGAACCACGTGAGGTCTAAGGTTGTCTGGCAGAGATCGCTCAGAAGCGATAAGACCGCCTTTGTGCACCTAAGTTAAAAATTATTATAAGTGAAAGAGTGCGTATAATTTTGTAAATTTTAGTGCATAATAAAGTGTATTCATTCATTCAAAAATTCTATTTCACACATTTTTGATTAAATTTTAAACTAGCAAAAAAGCTTTAGTTTGTTCTGAGAAAACAATGTAATTAGGTAATGACCTAAACACGATAGTTGTAAATACAAAAAAAACACTCGATAAAAAAAACGAAAACTATGAGTTTCCTAAAACTTTTTCAGGTTTTATCTTAAATTAATCAAACTCTAATTTACAAAAAAATACAGTAAAATGACGTTTTTAAGACTAATCAATGACCATTTGAAAAAAAAATGCCACATTATGTAATATTGTACAAGAAAAGCACGTACTGCAACATCGTTCGAATATTCAAGCATTAAGTTGTCACCTAACAATTAATGGTAATATGAAAAACAACGCGCACTAAGTAAACCATGGGATACTTATGGAGGTATCACAATCATGCTGGTAATTTTTCTGATTGAAATGGATTTTCTCTGCAACCACCCAAAATTATTACGTTAAGTTCAGAACATTATCTCTTTATTATAAGTTCGTGCGTGAATTACTTGAAATGAGTCGACAGGTGTGCATATGTATGTAATGTATATCAGGTATGTTATTTGTTAGCAGATGCAATAAAATATTTTTGATTTGAAGTTATTTTGACGCTTTGTAATTTATGTTTTCGGAATGGAATAAAATAAGAAAAACTCCTTTTTCATTAAATGTAAACATTTAATTTAATCGCCTCTGTGGTCTAGCGGTCCGGGTGATGGACTTGACTGTATGTGGTCCCGGGTTCGAATCCCGGGTCGGCCAACAAAAAGAAAATTGGATTTTTCCAATTTTCTAATAAAAAAAATGTTGGTCGGGATTGGAAATGTGCCCGGTTGGCGATAGGCTTGCCACCTATCACATTGTGGGACTTAGTGTCTTCGGCTAGTCGTGGGTACCCTGTTTGTGCCTATGCCTACCTCTTCGGTGATATGGGCGTGAAGATACTTTTTTTTTTTAAACATTTATAAACACATCAGAAATTACAAACAATGTGATTTTAGTCATCCAGTTTCGCTAACTACATTGTAAATTAATTGAATTTCCAATATTCTTTAATATGTTGTACAGTTATTCCAAATCTTTAAAGAAAAAAAAGAGGAAAAGGAGTAAAATATTATATTAAATCAAAATAAAGTCATAGTAAGTTCATAGAAGCAGGGGTAATTTTGCGGAAATCCCTTTAAAAGCAAAATTTAAATCATTAAAAGACAAATCATTTTATTTTATCAATAACAAATTTAATTTCTTTTCCTATTACAAGTATATTGTAGTAGTAACAAAACACGATGCTTAATAAGTGAAGACTTTGTGGGGCGATGTTACAAGTATTTTACCACGTGTGTAAAATGACCTGTTTGGAAATTTTGCTTAAGCGAGCTTAAAAACTCGTTTACCAATTTTAATAAACTAATTAAATACAGTTCGTATTAATACACCTAATTCTATTTTTATTTTAGGAAAATAAATTAATAACTTATCTAACACCATAAATCAGATAACAATTTATTTTTATCTTTCTCTTCCGGATTAGATTTATTAACGCTACCGCGAATTTACTTAAGTCATAAAGTGAGATAGGTGTTTTTAGAATTTTTTTTGCAATATGAAAACGTGTTTTATTCGACTGTACCTAGTCAGTAGTAATGTAAGCCAAATCATCACGCATGCGGTTACGCAAAGTAACGACTAATGTGCATTTGCTTGTGTATTTATTTTTACTTGCAAATATAACTAATCTAGCTTAAAAAGCTATGTACAAGAAGACGATTAACTTTGAAGTATTTTATAGTAGTAATAATAAAATCATATTTTTAACATTATTTAAAATGTAAACGTAATTTGCGGCTACAGTTTTACATTTTAAAAGATTTTATCTTAACACTTTCTTTTTCATTAAGAATTTAAGTATTTGAACACAGTAGGAATAATTACGATTACAGTTTATCGCCTTATTGGTCTGTTTTTTATACTAACTTGTATTTAAATGGAAAATCATTTTGGTTCATTTTTTATATCCGTAGGATATTTTCAACTAGTTTTCGTTATACTTTTCAAAATTTTTCCAAAATTTGCTTTTTTAAATATATTCTACCCAAAATAACTGTTATATGGAGTAGATATATTTTATTAGTAGATTAGTTTTAAAAATAATATAAAGACAATAAAATAATTATTAAGCCCGCAAACAGGGTTTTCAACATTATTAAAAGCAATGAAACAATACGCATTTTTTACCTCATACCTACTTTTATGATGTTCTATTTTAGATGCGCGGGAAAATCAGTTCTTCTCAGTTGATATTGTCATATTAAATACTAAGTTATTTAAAATGGAATTTAATAAAATGATTCAAAAACGTAAACATAAAAATATTAACAAGGTCGTTTCAAGTACTCCGACTTCCGCGACTAAAAACTCCAGTGTTATCATTACAAAAACAAATTAAACAAACAGATCAATCCGCAGATACAAATAGAACCCAAATCTCAATTACAAAGAGAAATGTTTCAAAAATTACAAAAAGCCAATCAGTCGCGTTCCTGCGATAATGACCGCGGGCGGTTCCAAAGAAATATTCGATATAACTGATATGAAGAGGCTATTCACAGAGCGGCAGCTCTCTGTATCGTATAAAGATAATCTATTTTGTATAACCTCACGACCTCACTCGATCGACATAACAATATAATTAAAGAGAGATCTCGACTTCGATGGACGTTTGGTAGGGTTGGCCACTACTATTTCCCGGAGCAGCTTCTACAAATTAGTGACGGATAGAAATGGTTTGTACAAATTAAAAAAGGATTAAATCTATTCAATTTCATTTTTAAGATTTAAAATTATCAAAATTAGGTAATATCATCACTTGTACAGTGTTGATTTTATTTTAATATATTTTTAAGTGCAAAACTGGATTTGATTGTTTGTATATTCCAATTTCAGTCAGAACCACTAAACCAAATTGAAACTAATGTTTAACATATATATGTGTCAGAATTTAAAGAAAAACATAGCACTTTTAAAGTCGGTTTTTTATCCCTAACATCGTGATTATGACTAGGTGTTTTCGATTTCAATTTTTACCAACGAGTTACATTCTTATATTTCTGCAACTGTGGCCTGAGGTCAATATTTATTTGGTCAAGTCTTATCTTCTTATCTTTTTACATTTCTGCCACAATAATATCGATGCTAGCCACTTTTTACTAGGTACTTATGTGTTTTCACTATTTTGTTTGAATTATTATTAGCTGTTTTTATAGTTTTCTGACAAGTGGCAGCCCTAAGTGTAAGCCTACTCAATTCCGTTTACCTGGCCGGATGTGGTCCGCTCTAAAAGGAAACGTTCATGATTATTGTGCCCCCAACGTGTAATAGCTTTTGTACCCGTGCCGTTTGTTTTTCTGTTTGATACAGTTTACGTGACTGCCGAAGTTGTATAACTTGATAATATTTTAGAACATGATTTGACTTTGCATCTACTATCATCATTTTATAGTAGTAGGCGCCATAATGTTAAATTTTTCACAGTCAAACTCAAAACTCGATAAACGAGATCCATAGACGAAAATGGTCTCTTACCATCAGGAGTTTGTGTCTACTTGTTTGCTACTATCAAAATATTACAGTTTTTACCATCACATACAAAACTTAATAAACAAAATCTATAGTCAAAAGTGGTCTCTTACCATCAACGTGTTGTGTCTAATCTGTAATTGGAAACGCATCATTATAACATCTTTGTATCTTCATGTGGTGTATATTTCTGTCGGGAAACTAATATCTGAATATATGCCTTCAAACAAAACATAAGCACAATATGATTTGAAAAATTCACACTACATATCCAAGTGACTTTAATGGTGCATTTAATAAAGGATCTTCATCAAGCTCTAACGTTTGACTTTGGAACATGTAAAATAAAAACTACGTATAAAAAAATTTTATACATAGTTTTTATTTGAATGAATTTACATTTAATGAATCTTCATTCCTTATGGTCATCATACACGTGAATATGTCCAATTTTGCTAATTATTTTTTGTGTGTGTTAGTTATTGTCGAGAGAAGGTCTAGAAGAGCAAATAATTAAATATTCATAGTTAGGAAAGGACGTCTACATCGGCTTAGCTAGTAAGAGTATAAATTAAACATGTTCGTTACATCTATAAACTTTCGACCCTTTATAAAGTAATCAAAATGTAACGGTTAGCGAGAAAGCGCTGGAACGTGCCGTTAAATCATTAGCATTATAGAGCATTTTATAGAGCTCCCTTTATCAATTTGTAAGATTATCAGTTGAAAACGTCTAACCTCAAAAACGTTCAACATTTTACTCTACAACAATCGGAAATTGTAAAGCTTTAGAATTATCTGTGCTCTACAATCGAACTGACCGACTACACCTCGTTTAGCGCACGGGACACCAAACCGTCCATGGTAGAGATAGCATCTGTTGGGAGAACACTTTTACTGAGATAGAAGGAAAATGTGTTACTAGTGAACGGACACGGACTCGAAATATTCCTTTATTTTACACATAAATGAACAACCTAAAATTTTAAGACTTAAAATGAATCTATATTGTATTTTATATTAGTACGTGATGCCAAAACTTTGGACCCATTTTACGAAAATTGCGCGGACGCAGGAGCATAAAATTTTTCATACTTATAGTTTATGTGTAGCAGAAGTGCAGAACGCTAATATTCTTCAATGATAATGCTTATAAAGTACATTAAATCAATAAATAAAACATTACACGTACTACCATGCATTTGACACAAACAACAAATATATTGATGACCACGATAAAAGATCACAGATGGAGCACTAAAAAGTTTGGAAACAAAGTTTTTCGTTGGTCTTGAAAAATGAAGATAGCGTTCTCATCAACAAGATATTAAAATTTATTATGGTCGAATTTCAACTAAATGGCGACCACTAGTTATAATAAATAGTTGATAAATTGGTAATTGGAAAGGGCTTAAAATTTCATTTTTACTGAGATAGAAGGAAAATATGTTGCCAGTGAACGGACACGGCCTCGATATATTCCTTTATTTTTCACACAAATGGACACCCAAAATTTTTAGCTAAATTATAGCACGACAATGGTAACCACTGACGTTATGTATATTATTTTAAGCGAGTAGTCGCAAAGCTTTAAGCCTCTAGATGATGATGTCTTCTTTAAAAATATCACTTGACTAGAAATCTTTTTAAATTTTTAACAGAATCATGCCTCATGCAATAACACTATTGGCTTATTAATAGGTAAACTAGATATACATTTTAAGAAAATAGTAGACGTGAAATTACGTTTTAAATATTTTTATATGTTACGCTTTTTACATTTAAACTATGTAATTTCTATTAGCACATTCAGTTTCACTTGTACGCGACTTGTATTTAAGACCAAAAAAACAAGTCTTGGAAGTGATTTTCGCTGGCGTTTAATTTCTTGTTATACAAAAGTAATACGTGCGTTTATAGGCCGAGATCCTGTAACAGCCAAACTCTCTACGTTTTGTAAAAAAAATACTATAGTAATAATTACTATGACAAGTATTAGGTATTAGTTTATATCTTGACTAGCTGCCCGCCTCGGCTTCGCAAGGTTTTTATATACATATAAACCTTCCTCTTGAATCACTTTATCTTTTAAAAAACCGCATCAAAATATTTTTAAGGATTAAGCATACAAAGGGATATAGGGACAGAGGAAGCGACTTTATTTTATATTATGTAGTGATATGTTTAACAGAATTTCTTTAATTATCTTAAAAAAAGACATGTGCATGACATAACATACCTAAATAAATTATTGGATTTTCGCACATTTAAAGAACAGTGTATAAGATAATATGCAGGTATACGTCTGTTTTAGGTTTTCCCTTAATGATCCTGTCTTAGGATGGCAATCCATCATTACCATCATAAAGTGGCATATCTTACCATCAAACTATTTGTATATAGATTTCTTGATGGTTGAGGGAAGTAGCCTATAAAAAAATCATATCTATCGGTTTGTATCGTAAAATTCAAATCTTCATTGTATGATGTCACAAACAATGTTATAACAGCGTAAGACCAGAGCCGCGATAATTCAAAGCAAATCTCATGCATATTCAGATTGTGTATAACAAACAAAGGAACAAACAGACAAACGCATGAGATACCTTGTCGTAGCACCGCGATGAGATACGGACCTACGATGTTATAGGGTGACCAACCTCGTTTATTTATTTGTGATTAATGTTACGCACTTATTGCATGTTTGAGATAAAATACATGTTATGGATTTTATTTTAAAACTATACAAACTATAGTTTAAAGAATGTTTTACATGATTAGGTGTGTTTATTATATTGTTTCTGTCAGTATTCAACATAAGTAGATATTATTTATCTGACTTAATAGTTTTGTTTCAATACTTATATTTTGTTATTTAAACCACTGTCATAAACAACTTTTACCGTCCCAAATTTATTTATTGAATAAAAAAAAACTACCTTCAGAATTAAATTTTTATTTGATAGAATACTTACTGAATTTTTTTTATTTATTCTATACTATATATGAAAACAATTATATATCTTCTATACAAATCTATAATTCTAGATTTATCTTATTAGGTACTACTTCTTTTGTCAAAATAATAACTTTCTTTCTAATTTGAATGAAAGTGATTACAGTACTAATAGAAAATTATTAAACGTTTTGTCCGTCTGGCTGATTGAATCGCCTAAGCATCAAGACAATATAGAACGTGACTTACTGTCCACATTTTACACCTGTCAAAGAATCAAGTGAGAGAAGAAACAAAAATCAGACAAAACCGCGGGTTCAGAAAACATAAAATAACAACACAAATTGCTTTTAATCAACAAGGAAAACTACCGCTAAAGATCACAAGGCGAGCACGTAAATTTGTCCCCACAATCTAAAGATAAAAGTCAATCCCGCCATATCTAACATCGTGGTCATCCCAGAAGCGTATCCGCGTACCAACCTTATATGGTGCATGCATTCTGCCACCGCACTAGTTATCCGATGAAAGCAGTCCCTGTTCGGCTAATAACAGCAACTTATAATGCCCGCAATCTATACTGTAGTAGTTAATTTATTGTGTTACTTAACCCGCTATGGTCTTAATAAAGATAAACACGTTATCAGTATCTAAGAATAAATCCTACGATATTGTTACCGTACGCTCTAACTGCGTATTGTTTTAATTTGGTATTACGTGCGTTGGTTCGGTGAGCGTTTGATGATTTTTAATGTTAATCTCTGATTAGTTCTTGATTAAGTGTTTGATTGATGGACTAAGGTGAATGATAAAAGTGAAAATGAAGATTCACGCCCGTGTCCTTGATTAGCTAAGCAGAGGTACAACCGGATCAGCCATTATTACCCGAAGGTTCATTTTGTCCCACAATATGATGAGTTGCAAATCTATCCCTAACCAGGCACTTACTAAATCTTGGGCAACATTGTTTTCATAAATATTGAAATAAGTTCATTTTAAAGTTTCCTCATCTAATCATTCCCAACACTGGACTACTATACTACAGAGGAACAAGGCAATATCGTTTATTCCTTTAACTTTAAGTCTATACTAAGGTTATTTTCCTAAGCTTTTACGTCATTAACGTGACAGCTCCGTCCAATCAGGTCGCTCAAAATTATCTACATCACAATCATATGATTTGCTTATTTTGAAGTAAGTGCTATAACTACGTAGTCTAGAGATATTTTAAAATCCCATGATTTGATTGGTCACGGGCGTTGCTCCGTCGATGATGTCACTAACATTCTTAATGTGAATTAACAAACATTTTCTGGTATACAAAGTTGGTTTTATCGTTAACAAGCGATCTCAACCAGACCACTATAACGTATGAAATAATGAAGTTAAAATATTATTATTAGGTAGCATTGCATTAAATGAACATTATATCGCGCACCAATAAAATACTTTAACGCTAATAACTAATAGTTTAATACTAAGTACAAATTTATATAATTACTATTAGCATGAAAAGGCGGTCTTATTGCTAATAAGCATATGTCTGTAAACATATTTATTTTAGCAATCAAACAGTTAAAACTGTAAGTATCTGAAACATTTAGATTAATTTCCATATTTATACAATTGCAAAGTTCACATTTGCACACCCTTTGCCGTCTCACAAGTCACTTGTGGTATAATAAGAATGCCAATATGTTTCTTTGGCCTAACCTTAAATAAAAAAAATGCAAGTGTCAGTAATAAATAAAAATCATGGCAAGAACTAACGTCAAAGTAATAAAAATGTAATGTATCTATTATATAATATAATTATTGTATTATATATTTTTTAACCCAGTTCTCTGGACGATCGGTGAAATTAGACGTCTATAACCGTTGGGATCAAGGAGACTGTAATTAAATTTCATAGCCGACTGTATTATACTCTAGGCATCCAGCCTAAGCATTTAAGCAAACTACACACATTGTATGTAACAAGGAAGACAAGGGAACTTTAATCGATCAGTATAAATCTACCCTTACATTGTTAACACTAGCTCGCTAATGAGAATGTCGGGTCTGGCAGAACAAGATCACGTACCACCGACAGCCCTTATGTTGCGTTGCCTGCACTGCGCCTGCACTTTTGCGTTGTACTTTGACTGACCCATATTGGTTAGTCAAAAATATAACTGCATATTACATAATATAATTGTAGCATAATTGTATTTTATATAATCAAAAATAGGTACCGAAATTACTTGAATAAACAAGACACCTAGAATCGAACTCAGTTCTCTGGACGATCGGTGAAATTAGACGTCTATAACCGTTGGGATCAAGGAGGCTATAATTAAATTTCATGGCCAACTCTATTATATTCTAGGTCTGGATTCCTAAGCATTTAAGCAAACTACACACCTTGTATGCAACAAGGAAGACAAGGGAACTTAAATCGATCAGTGTAAATCTACCCTAATTTTGTTAACACTAGCTCGCTAATGGGAATATCGGGTCTGGCAGAACAAGATCACGTACCACCGACAGCCCTTATAAACTGCACTGTTACGTTATTCTTTGACTAACCCATATTGATTAGTCAAACATATAACTGTATATTACATAATATAATTGCAGTATAATACTATTTTATATAATCAAAAATAGGTACTGGAACTATTTGAATAAACACGAGACCTAGAATCGAACCCAGTTCTCTGGACGATCGGTGAAATTAGACGTCTATAACCGTTTGAATCAAGGAGGCTATAATTAAATTAATGGCCAACTCTATTATACTCTAAGTCTGGATGCCTAAGCATTTAAGCAAACTACACACCTTGTACGCAATAAAGAAGACAAGGGAACTTAAATCGATCAGTGTAAATCTACCCTTATTTTGTTAACACTAGCTCGCTAATGGGAATGTCGGGTCTGGCAGAACAAGATCACGTACCACCGACAGCCCTTATAAACTGCACTGTTGCGTTGTTCTAATGCGTAAATGGTAAATTACTCATTTGCCTTAGCCAATATTACCTTTGGCAGGCCGCTTGCGTAAACCGACGCGCTTCCTGAACGCTCCATTTTGAAATAGATTTCTAGTCGTGTTAACATAATGATATATTGTATGGCTTGTGTTTGGTCTGTTTATGGTAAATTAAATTAGCTTGGAATAGTATAATAAGTGTAATGTAAAGAAATCAGATTGTATCTTCACACCTGCATCTCTGAAGAGGTAGGCAGATGTACAGGGCATCCATGAATAGTCATAGAGCCTACAATGTGATAGGTGGCATACCTATTATGATAAGTTTTAATGTTTTCAAACTGATAGTATGTGATAATGTTAAGCGATGCTAAGTTCGCCGGGTCGGCTAGTTATATGTAATTATAACTGGATATGTATTTGACTAAATTAAGCTCAATATTTATATTTAATATTTTCCATCGTCGGCGTTTGGTAAAACTCACAAATATTCATATTTTTAAATAAAGAAACTCTTAAACTTGTATATAAATCAAAAATATTGTTTAGTAGTTTATGTTCTAGCCCTGATGATGCTGTCACAATCGAAACCGGTAGGCTATTTATAAAATTATAAATTA
>NJDD01000686.1:11615-75954 GCA_002245505.1 Calephelis nemesis | reverse complement strand
GAGAAAGTCATAAAATTTAACAATTTTTACTAGCTAGAGGTGATAAAACTGGATGGCACATGGTTGTTTTTAATCAATCTTTTTTCAAATAATTTTCACCATTTAATAAACATTTTGTACGAAAAGTTTATGGTTTTTATAAATTCTAAGTAGGTCGTATATGAAGCTGTTACAAATCAATAGTTTGCAACAATTGGCCTAATTTCCTTGCAAAACTCCCTCAGACATTAAATGAGGTAAAATCGTCTGAGTATTTTATCTTGACACCAGGTATAAAGAAGAATGATTGTGTATTAGAAATATGAGCTATGTTTAAGGAGAGATAATGATCGTTCGTGAGCTACAGTATCAAGTGCTCAGTGCTCAGGCGCACTTTCCTCGACCGCCGCGAGAGGGCGCGCCGCGGCACGCGACCGCTACTCTCATAGTGATTCCTTATTATGATAACCATTTTTATCGATAATCGTATCGCTAATAACGTGAGCTGGTTTACAGAAAGAAACTTATTGTATCTTGTATTTCTAAGGATGTTTGTTAAATACATTTATTACAACAGCGTATTAATAATACGAATCAGATTTTGTCTTGCGGTTTCGTGTGTGTAAGTTTTGATACTAAACATAAATTACAATGGTGTAAATAAGAAAAATGAGATATATACAAAAAGAGAGCAAGGAGGCGCTGTTAAGACGTATATCAAGGCTCAGAAGAATTTCCTTTTAACTGTTACAAAAACGAGCACACTTTCACGCACCACAACTCTTTGGTCATTATGTCATTCAACTAATGCCTATAGGAGACACATAACAATGAAAATCTGGTATTATTCCTGTTGATATAGTCAATCGAGCTAGTACCTACTTAGGACAGATAATAGTTACCTACAGCAAAATCGTGACACATGTATAAAATCTAAAAATTATACGTTTTTCACAACTCATTAAAATCTATCTTATATCTCTATTCTCTGAATCAGTTCTAATATCTGACTTGTCGTAAATACAAAATAAGGATTTGCATCAAATAGTGACATCCATACAAAAAATAAGCGACTACTAAATTTTATCATAAATCTGTTATCATTTTGCGTCGATTTATCTTTAACAAAAAAAACACTTATCTACATAATTGCATTATTGTGCTCGAATTCCACCAACAAACCTGAAATCTGTTTAAACGGATCTTGTTAAAATACAGTCACAATAAAATATTTGTGTCAGTATATCGACAAAAATATTATCGACAGTGGCACACATCTATAAGTTTAGTTAGTTACAAGTGGCACGAGCCGCGATAGCATCTGTTAGTCGATGATACGTAGATTGTTTCACCGGCACGACGACCGGCACAACACTACAATATAATAATTGTAATGAACAAAATGTACAAATTCTTAGTTAATTTAATATCACTTTGCACACTATTCTGATAAACGTGGACAGAAGTGCCACAAGTACACCTTTTGTTAGCCAAGCATTACAACCTATTGGGTATAACAAATCTGTTATCATAATTTAATGGAAAAACTGATAGATACCTACCTAATATTTTTAATAGGATTAAGCAAACTTGCAAACAAGTGCTAGTTATAGGCCCCAAAGATATTGTAGTCAATAATTTGAAGCTGGAATGTTATGTTTAATGTGCATAACCAATTTTTTTTTATATTTTTTATATCTAAGTTTTACTTGTTTTCTGCGGAGCGGAACACTACAATTGCGCGTCATAGCACAATGATTTAGGCGAAAATAAAAAAATCACCATTCATATCTTTAAGCCAAATTCCTTGCTAGGTAGACAGAGTATCGAGTTTCAAGTACCACGATCCTTGTAGACTTCCCTGGTTTCTTCCACATTCATTACCTACCCTCTTCATGGACATTCTCTAGGACAACACTTAACCTTTACCTTAAGTCATAGAATACGTTCGGTAACTTACTAGTCGAAATCTATGACACTTTTGCTTGTGTTTCTCTTAGTCACCGATAGAGGCGCTGTTCAAAGTTTCCATATAAATAATTTACAGAGACGGTAGCGAGTACAGTAAATTTAACAAGCCGTAAACTCATGGTAAGGGCTCTGAGTGGTTAGCTCGTGAAATATCAACCCAGATCTCTCCAAAATCATTCACGCACATTCGAACAATTAATAAATCAATCCTAGAAAGATCTTAGCACCTCACACATCACTTGGTTACAATTAACGCAGCGAACAGAGGAACAGACGTTATTTATTCGCAAAACCTCCGCTTTGATCGTAAATCGGAACGACCTATAAAATATGAACGGGCAAAGATATAGCTAACGGAACAAATGTCGATCTTTGACATTATTTATTACGATCTCTAAAATAAAGTTAACTATACCCAGGGCTATGCCCGGTCTACTAAAAATGTAGATGGAAAAAATAGATACATATCTTCACGCCAAGTCCCTTACGGGGTAGGCAGAGAGTATAGAGTGCCAGGTAATATAATAGTCGTCTCATAAGGGTTTGATTATTTTCATACACTATTCGACTTGAAAAACAACAATAGCACGCACCGACGTTAATGTTGCAAAATATGTAGAGCGGCTACGACTTTTCCTTTGTTTTCATAACATAAACTTTTAAAAAGAATCATGAAATTTAATTGTTTTCATATACCTACATTTGAAATAAGAATGTACAATTTTTACTTTTTGTGTATCAAATGTGTATTTGGTACAACACTTATTTTTATATCTAAATATTTCTATGCATTAGAATCGTTAACTAACCCTTAACACAAACATATGATTTGCTTACTCTCGATTGAAAAAAATATGTGATACGGAGTTCCACCAAAAGTCGACGATATGAAATTTATTTTACACTTCCCCCAAACCAATTCGATCTCACAAATCTTATAACTTGCAATAATTAAAGTGCGCGCCCTACACCATAAAACTATTGGTACACACAATTTCTAGGACCTTGGCCCATGAATAAACCTCCGTTCAACCCGCTGGCAATTAACTGGAGGCATTAAATAACCTCCGCCGACCTCGGGTTTAATTTAAACGTAGCTAAATCAATTAGAACCACGCTACCCGACAACAGATAAACGGTTCGTTGGAATGAAATAATAATGGTTATGATCTCAGAGTAGTACGGATGTACGGAGAAGCGCTGGCCGGGTTTTGATACCTATAGGTACTAGTTTTGTTTGAAGTCGATAAAGATGACTTGAGCCTATCGTCTCTGTGGTCCAGCGGTTCAGTTGTTGGACTTAACTGCATGAGGCCCCGGGTTCGAATCCCGAGTAAGAAATAGAAAATTGGTTTACCAATTTTCTAAAAAAAATGTTGCTCGGGATTACAAATATGCCCGGTTGGCGATAGGCTTGCTTCCTATCACTTAGTGGGATTTAGTGTCTTCGGCTAGCCCTGGTTGTGCCTCTGCCTACCTCTTCGGGGATATCGGCGTGAAGATACTTTTTTTTACTTGAGTAGTTACTAGGGGTCCGCCCCGGCTTCGCACGGTTATAAAATATACATATAAACCTTTATCTTCTACCGAATTATCCGTTGCGTAGTTTTAAATATTTAAGCCTACAAAGGGACATAGGGACAGAGGAAGCGACTTTGTTTTATACTATGTAGAGATTACACTTAAGGCTGGTATTCGTCAAATACCTTTGTCAAATGTCCAATATTTGATCAAACATTTCGACCGATATACGAGTATCTTGGACAAACATTCGTCTCGTTCAATATTTATCCAAGATGGTCTTTAGCTTTTATATCATTTTAATTGAAATGTCAATTTTTTTAATTGTTTAAAATATTATAAAGATCTTAGATCAAATTTCGATGTTGTCAGTAATCATATTATTTTATCAAATAATTTAATTAAATTATTTCACCAAATATTTTAATTACTTTGGATACAGATATTTACGAATTTTTGGAGGTAAATAATATAATGTGTCTCTTTTAAATACCAAAAATTTTAATGGTGCGTTGCACAATATCTATATCGCATAAGAAAGTTTACCGTCTGCCCTCGCCTTCTTTTCACGACAACGATGAGCATTTGAGCAGTAAAAATAGACAAACCAGTGGTACAAATCCTGGTGAGTCATTTAAAACTTTATCAAAACTGACACTGCACTTGTAAAATAAAATAGTGCTGAACTCCTGCTGATGATTAAGAGGGTAGGTATGTTGGTATTTTCTCCGTGTTGGTCCGGGCTCCTTTGCAGAATAGACCATCTGCCTTTCTTGCCAGGCAGCTCGTAAAAGGCGAGCATAGGCTTATCATCACTAACACCGTGACATCGGACTAGGTGGTAGAGTTTCGCAGCGACTCGCCCGGATTGGTACCACCGCCTTACCTATTCCTGCCACTATAACGTCATGACGTGTTCCGGTTCGGAGGATAAGGTAGCCGGTGAACTTACTTTTGCTCGAGGCCTAACATCCTGAACTCAGGTTGGCAACGCATCATTACCATCTTTGGTGTCTCTAGGCGGCGTGAATTTCTTACCATCAGGAAATCCGTCTGCTTGTTTGCCTTCCTATAACATAAAAAAAAAGATACAAACCTAAGTAAGAAGACTGGGTCATGGTCGAAGTATATAGCCTAATTTTTTGCATATAAATATTCTAATTTATTGTCCGATGTTTGCATTAACTACTATTATTAGGTCTCGGATTCGAATCCCGGATCGGGCCACTCGAAATATTTTTTTTAATTTTCTAATGAAAACAATTTTGTCTGGGATTTGTAAAGTGCCGGTATGGCATTTTGCTACCATCACTTTTTGGGACTAAAAGTACCTTCAGCTAATCATGGGTGGCCTTTATATCTCTGTCTACTTCATCGGGGATACTAGCGAGATGGTACTTTTATAAGCGATAGCACTATTAATCATTGTATTTTTAAATGAAGCTAGCATTTACTATATGCAGTTATATAAGCGATTTATTATCAAACTTAAATAGCAAAGGTTAAACACGGGTATAGCGATTAAATGCGGATCTCTGACTGGGCGTAATCGTAACGTGACCGATCGGTCTTGATCGTGGGCGCTCGGGAAATCTAACCCCGCCCACCTCGACACAATACATCCATCTCGTACCTTCCACTTTCAGTTACGTAATGCCATCTCACTCCAACATTACACACCACACCCACCACTTCACTTGTTTTCCGATAAGTTTTTACTGCTGGTTTTTGTTGTTATTTAATTTCGCCTATGACCGTGCTTATTTATGGCTGAACGTTCTATTGTCGAACTTTGATTTTTAGTTTTCATTCATCTTACCAAGGACCTAGTTAAGCAGAAATGATCCAATCCACATCTAACTAGTTTTCAGATAATTGACTTTGAAGTTTATATATTTATTATACACATAATATACCTATGTACTGGCCATATATGTGTTAGTATCTTATGATTATACAAATGTCATAACTGTGTTTATCTGTAGGGTCTTACTGAACGAAAGTATTTTAAGCTTCTTCTTTTTCTTCTTTCTTTAGGTTTTGGCCTTCACGTTAGTATTTTGCCATTAGTCAAGTATAAATTTGCATCAAATTTTATATAAATTTAAATCAATTATAATTAGTCATCTGTCATAAGTCGTCAGTAAGTTATGTCAGGCTCTTGGGTAAAGCGGTGGCCTCATTACACAAGGTCATATAATGAGATGCAATGCGACAACGAAGAAATACACGATATGCTAATTTCTTCATGATTATTTCATTTTTGCACTTTTACTGAACATAATGCCACCAAAATTAACTAATTTCACTCAATATAAACACGAAATTCAATAATTGTAAAAAAATACGACCATTTTATTCACGATGGCGCCAAAAATCTATATTTTACGTCCACTTTATTATGTTTGACTCGATTTCGATGTTCATGTGGGTTGGGTCCTTTCTGCTTAACTACATCCACTTTATGTTTGACATTTGAAACTGAAGGCTATAATAGTATTACCTTGAACAAAAGAAAATAATTGCTTCTTGACAGTATCCACACCAAATACATACTTACACATTTTTTGTTTATATCTTTCGAATAAGTCGCATCGTGAACTTCACTTTGTGAATGAATTAATGAAATGCTTTATTATACACCAAAATCTACAAAAATAGACACTGGTGGTAATTCTGATGTTCACAAACTAAACTTATTTTAGATGCATGCTATCTTTCTCAAATGAAACAAAAACAAAAGAGATGGAACGTTTTATAAATGTCAGATTAGTCCGAACATGTCAAATTGCGATGTTCTAAGCCAACGTTTTCCGAGAGATCGATTAAAAGTCTGTAGAAATGTCGTGTACAATCTAATTTCACAGCGATGAAGGTGTTTCTTCTCTTTCTGTTACTTTCGTTGAAAGAAGACAGCGATAACTTAAAATTAGTTTAGTGAGTCCGCAACAAAATTGCCACCACTGTTTCACCTAAAATGTTATAATTAACTTAAAGTACACAAAGGTGATTTTATTGCTTCGAAGCGGTCTCTGCCAGACAACCTTCGGGTAAAAAAACTATTAAAATTTTTGAAACTAAGGTAGGGGCTCGTGGAACATATACCTATATCTGAACTACAACTTAATCATTCTAGTATTACAATATGTAGGTACGTTTTATATAAAACACGTTAAATATACATATATACGTATACGTATAATTAATATACTCCAAATATAAATTACAAAACCTAAAATAATACACATAGTACCTACTTATTCTAACTATCAATATATAAATATATCACCAGTAAAATAAAATTATCTTCCTAAGCAGAATGCACATTCTTAAAAAGAGAAAAAATGAAATTTAAGACATTCTGATGATAACTTATTAATGAATTCCTAAAACATCAGATAGGTAGTTTCATCTTTTTGATTTTTTTAGCAATGAGTTCCAATGAGGAATAACTAGTGATTATTATTTTGGAATTAAACGCACAGAGAGATAGAGACAGGATTTAACCAAAACAAGAACTTTATGATGCAGAAAGATAATAATAGATAAAAACAGAAATAGGTTAAAACGTAGGTTGCAACAATATGGTCGCACAGAATGCGATGCCATACCTTATTTATTCTTACTATTCAGTTCTTTAATGTACTTACATAAAAAAATTCTCTTTTTAATTACAAAATTTTATTATATGTCCCTATGTATCTTTAAAATAATCCATTTTTGGTGCTGCTTTTTTTCTAGATAATGATAGAGTAACAACATAAAATTTTGATAACCGCGGTCGTGAGACGTTTATAGGTAAGTCAGAATGACACACATACATATAGATCTCTGGCCGAGTACTCCGCTGGCCCCTAGCCCGGTGACGTTGTAAAAGTCTATAGACGTACATAACGGTAGTCATTTCGAAAAAAAACACATACATATTATAACTTACAAATAAAAACAAACCCTCGCCAAAACCCTTACGAGATAGGCAGAGAGTATCAAGTGTTAATTGTCATGGTCTTTGCTGACCTGCCTAGCTTCAACCACATTGATCAATCTTTTTATAAAAAACACACGATTTTCGACGAAGACTTTGTTTAAAACACGAGTGAAGCCGCGAGCGGAAGCTAGTTTGATACAAAAATATGTATAAGTTTAAGAAAAGTACATTTCGTCTTGACAAAAAATAACTAGGAAAGCGACTTGATAAAAATAATTTGAAAAGCAAAAGCTTAACATTATGTTACTTCCAAGTGTCTTTTCTAGCATATACTAGCGGCTAGTCCAAAAGTAATTACCTACAAAAAATAAAACTAATAATGAGTTATTCAAAGTAAAAGTTTAAAAGCCTTCATCCGCTTTCTATTCTTACATAAAGTAATTGTTAAAAATATACTCGACCGCTTTTTATTACCGTGACCTCTGCATTCCTTACTTTTTTTCGGAATGGTCACCGTTTAGATACGGGGTGATTTTCAAATGGATTTCGAAGTTATTGTTTTGTCTACTTTCTTCAGAAGATACTGTCGTACCAAGACCCTTTGAATGTAAAGGCAGTGCTGCTTTTTAAAATAAAATATTTGCAAGAGTAAGATATTGTATGGTATGTTTTATATAAGATATTGTGTGTATGGTTCAGTGCCAATATCTTCACAACTATGTTCCCGAAGAGGTAGGCAGAAGCACAGCCAGGGCACCCCCTACTAGCTGAAGACATTAGGTCTCACAATGTGAAAGGTGGCCAGCCTGTTGCAAACCTGGCATATATCCAATCCTTTTCTTTTTATTGTCTCATCCGAACCCCGCATCTCCGATCCAGGACCTCAAGAAGTCAAGTCCGACTCTGGACGGCTAGACCACAGAGGCATTATAACTTATATGTTTGTAAATGTTTTTGTATACCCATTTCTTAAAAGTGAAATAAATATTTTTTTATGTTTAAACATGGAATCCACTAAACGAACATGCTCGCTGGACCTTGCTACTATATTTCATATTTGTTTTTAAATTTTAAAATCTGGTTTTGTTATATAACGAAAGTCAGGTATTATACTAGTTACCAATATTTTGAAATCAACCTGTAGTTTCGAAGAGAAAATGGTCAGTTCTAAATTACGAAAATGCTTTCGGCTTCTAGAAGTTAATAACAATCTTTATAGAGTAATGCGGACGGTAGTGAAGTTGATAATTAGTATCGATATTCAATAAAATAATTTTAGGTTTCTTATAATATTCTATTATTAACGGTCTCAAATAATTGAAAGCTTTACAAAAAAGAGCAGGCTGTTTTGTGCTTTGTCATAATAGTGTAATACTCGTGCAGTCAAACTTTTATAATTATTAAAGATTTTGATATTTTAAATTTTATTGTTAAGAACAGGTTTCTGCTCTTGTTACCAACACAATATATATGAGAAACCATAGATTTTCTTTAGTTCTGCTGTCTGGTCAAAAGAAACGAAAAAAAAAATACCTTTAAAATTATTAACCGCATCATTGAATAAAAATATGCATATACTATTATTATTTATAAGAAGATAAATAGAAAATATGATCTTACGTCAAAAGATAACTAATATTCTGACGACTTTCATTTTGAAATACCATGAGCTTAAATAGACTACAACAATGGCAGTGCTATGTTGCTTTTATAAAGTTCAGCTTTCTGCTAACCTAATGTTCGGCTCAGCACAAGGATGATATATTAAACATTGATAAAAATACCAAATTGAAAACATATTTGCATAAATCAATTTTATCAGCGATCACACTAATCGTATCCGCCCATTGCGCACCTGCCCGCAAACGAGCAAGCACCTCCTAGAGCGGTCGTAAGTTATCGACGGGCGCATCACTAGCCGGGAGCAAAGGTTTCACAGAACTAGGGTTGCCAGGTTGTATTTGAAAGGAGGATATGTCCTCATTTTACACATTATCACCTTCATGGCCTAGTGTTGACTTTTTAGGGCTAAGTACCTTCGGCTAATCGTAGGTGTTCTAGTTTACCTGTCAGTACACGCTTAATTATTGGCTTATAATCAGTCTTTCCGTATATTTTTGGTTTTTTCATATTACTATGTTCATATTTTCTGTGTTGGTCGTTGCTTATTCTTTTTGCTAGAGGATTTTCTCCATGTTTTTCTACTCCTTTGTATGTATTACATATTACTTCTTGGTTTCTGACACTTTACTTGAGATGTGGCTTTGTTATGACGCAAATTTTAAAAAAATAACCAAGAATACTCATCTAAATTGAAAAGTTACACTTTCCTGTTTGATTTCGTTCGTTTTCGACGAAACCGTACTACTTATTTGACTTTTACACTTAGGTATTTTTTATCCTTATAGGTAACTATAAATGCCTTATATATCTTAACTAAGTGTACTTTCTCAGGAAGACTTCAATAATTGACGTTAAAAATCTATCTCAAATAAATGGAATTTAATAGTAGATACCTTCTTGTAAGTGTAAGGTACAGTTCCTACTGCCTATATATCTATAGTTTCATGTATACCTTACACTTGAAACTTCAAAATTAGTCATCTTATTTTTAAACGCCACTGAATCTAAATAAGTATTATTATTAATAAAAAAATTCTCCCTGATATGTATTAATCAATAATAAACTTAAACAAGTAAGCAGACAGTATTGAGTGTCAGTATCAAATGTTATAAATCCTTCCATACCTACCTTGTTAAATACTAATAAAGAGGACTTATATTTCTTTTACTTTTTTATACGAGTTTTCCTTCATTTGCACTGGTAACCCTAGAGAGAGGGCGCAGGCATCAATTTGCGCGGTAGCCGCCGCGGGCCCGCGCCGCCCCTGTCATTAGCCCCCTCCGCCGCCCCTGCTCGACCTCCAGGGTACATACTTTAACCTTTTTTGCTTGGCCACAACCTGTTCGGCTGCTGCGGCAATACGGGCGCGATTTAAACGTCGGTTCACGGCCACGGGGGATACGCAGGATCTTGTGGCTGTTAAGTGCCTTATATATTCTGCGTACACGCAATACCAAACTATACTTAAGTATATGTATCTATACTTCAGCTAGTCATTTGCTAACTTACTTAGGTACAGTCAGAAACCTATACAAAGATTACAAAGGGCAAAACTGTAAACTGTTGTATCTGTTACTCTTTTACGTCTTAATTCCCAAAATCTCTATATGGAATTATAGTCATAATAATCAAGATGGTTAAAGATTTAGGCTTATTTTTATTTTGATACTTAAGTTTATTCTAGCAAAAAAATACGAGAAACAGGCAGCATTACTAGAGACTAACGGCCCGCACCGCCTTTGCACGGGTTTAAAATATATATGTAAACCTTCCTCTTCATGCACTTTATCTATTTAAAAAAACCGCATCAAAATCCGTAGCGTAGTTTTCAAGATTTAAGCATGCAAAGGGACATATCTACGGACAGAGGAAGCGACTTTATTTTATACTATGTAGTAAAAATAGTAAACTTAGCATTTAGTTCATCACATTAAAACGACAATTGCCTACACCATGGATGTTACTGGTACGTCACTATGTTTAAGTCGTGATTTTCGACTACTTCTAGCACAGAACACTAACACTGTCTATATTATATAACACTATATAGTGAGCACTAACACTATGTTGGCAAGAATAATTACGATAGTGTGAATCCGAGCAAGCCGTAGCACAGCAATCTATCACCTAGCACACACTAAATAAAATATTTAGAGAAAAAAAAAATTAAACTAGCAAACTTACAAAATATGTAAGATTATAAAAGTTATTAATTTTATGACGATATGTATCTTCATGGGATAGAAAAAACATAAACCAAAATATCAAAACACATAAACAACTTTTTATAAGATAAAACAGCGAACTAGCACAAAGCTCTCCTACTGGTATGAGATATCAATACTCTATAGACAATATTATTGATGTGTTAGTTACATAATTATATTTTTTCTTGCGACTGGGGGTTTGGCCATCATTTGCAAGTCCACTGTACAACATGTTAAGAATAATAAAAAAAAAAGTAAGTAAAAAGTATCTTCACGCGGATATCCCCGAATAGGTAGGCAGAGGCACAACCAGGGCACACACGACTAGCCGAAGATACTAAGTCCCATAATGTGTTAGGTGGCAAGCCTATCGCCAACCGGGCACATTTCCAATCCCGACCAACATTTTTTTTAAATTAGAAAATTGGAATAATCCAATTTTCTTTTTGTTGGCCAACCCGGGATTCGAACCCGAGACCTCATGCAGTCAAGTCCAACATCCGGACCGCTAGACCACTGAGGCGACCAAGAATAATAAACGTGGTTAAACGAAGTTTAAATTCAAAGCCCCTTGCCTTCAAAGCCTTGTCAACTCGTTACTATTTCCCCTAAGGGATTACAAATACTAGTCTTTAGAATGGTTAAATTTATATTTATTACAAATAAAACATATGCAATTTTGTAACCCGGGTGCTTTGATTTAGATGAAACTACCTCAAAGCGAAAGAGAATTTAGTGAGAAAATTTGTATTGTAACAAAATTTAAACGCCTGAAAGTAATAATATATTATAATATTGCAGTGTAAGTTATAGAGCGAATGCTATACCTACCAATTTCCTCTCTACTGTTGTGTTCCCTTATAAAAAATAAATTAACCGGTTGAACTGCGCATAAGCTTAACATCCTTGTGGATATTTATACGAGTCTAAGATTGACAACGCCTCATCATCATTTTGGGTATCGTCATGCCTATATCCTCGAATAGATAGGTAGATACACAACCAGGACACCTAAAACCTAACCTAAAATAAATATGAATAGACTATGCTACTACTAGGAATCGAAATGAAAAATAAAATAACTAAAACAAATGTCCGTTGGCTATTTTGTATTATGCCTATTATTATAATTACAACATTCCAATACGTCTTTTTATTTCTTACATCTTATAAAGAATATTTCACAGAGCCGGCTCCAGGAATAGGGTACAATTTAGTCGGCAATTAAACAATTCTCTCCAGTATCAATCCCTTCGATTTAGGGTTGCTACATAACAGATTTTCCTTAACTTTTAAGCACCTGACCTGATCTTAGGAATATACATTTAATTTAAACAAAACTACATATGTTATAGAATCACATAATTTGTACAAAAAATTCAAACAAATTAGCGTTTCAGTTTGATAGTCATAGTACAACACGAGTTAGAAATAAATACTATTAATTTAATCATATTAAAAAGGAACTATATAAACTAAAAATGTATAAACAATTGAAAAATCACTACTAAAAAAACAAAAAATTAAAAAAATACTTAATTTTAACCCATCTTTTTATCGTTATTTTAGCATCTCCAAATAGTGCAAAATTGTTATGATGTGGTTTAAATAATAAAATGGGTAAAGGGTCTCACATTGACACAACAACTTTTAAGAAAATTTATAACCTTTCCAGTAACCATTTCTTAAAGGTCGGCAACGCATCTATGATTCTCCTGGTGTTGTGGATGTCCGTGGGCGGCGGTGATCACTTTCCACCACTTGCTCGTTTGCTCCCTCTTGTATAAAAAAACCGCCGTTGCATTGAGAACTAATTCTTAAAACAAATATTCTTGTTATAAATAAAAATATTTCACCTGGTAACCCTAGTCCGGTCAGACAAACGCAGGTCACTCGTGACCTCGGGGCTCTGGCATTAGTCCCGAAACAGTTTTGCTAACCCCTATTAAACTTAAATGTGCCCTCAAACCATGCCTTCAATCTTAAGGGTAGACCTTGATTTTGTTTTCACATTTCATGATATGTTTTGTTTTATTGCGATTGAGACTCTGAGCAATTTAAGTTTAAAATACTTACGCTTTTCGAATAGTAGGTATCTGTTATGCGAATTATTTTATCCATAAAGTATGAAATATAACTACAGCCTACAGCTACTCTTGCGTTTTGCTTAGAATTAAGGCTAGTCTTTTGCTATGAAATCATTTTTTTTAGAATTCAATCCCCCACTTTTGCCCCCGTGTTGGACGGGGTCCGCTAAGTAGAATAGAGCATCTGCCTCTCTGCCATACAGCACTGCAGCGCTCGCCTCTTACGAGCTGGTTCAAATATAGTTCATCATTTACAAGACTTTTTTTTATGATATTGGAAGGCAAACAAGCAGACGGATTTCCTGATGGTAAGAAATTTCCGCCGCCTAGAGACACCAAAGGTGGTAATGGTGCGTTGCCAACCTGAGGCCGGGATGTTAGGCCTTGAGCAAAAGTAAGTTTACCGGCTACCTTATCCTCTGAACCGGAACACGTCATGACGTTATGGCGGCAGGAATAAGTAAGGCAGTGGTACCAATTCGGGTGTGTCACTGCGAAACTCTACCACCTAGTCAGATGTCACGGTGTTAGTGACAGTAAGCCTTCGCTCGCCTTTTACGAGCTGCCTGGTAGGAAGGCAGATGGTCTATTCTTCAAAGGAGCCCGAACCAACACGGGGACTGGTGGTAGAGGCTGGTGGTAGAGACTGGTGGTAGAGTGCTATGCAGCAACTTACCCGGGTAGGGATCCACCGCCTAATCTATTCCTGCTGCCATGCCATAGTGACTCTATCTTATTCCGGCCCTGAGAGTAGGGTAGCTGGTAGACTTGCACAAGAGGCACAACATCCCAGGCACAGGACAGCGGCGCACCTGTAACATTTAAGGTGTCTATAGGCCACTAATATGTGCTTGTTCGCTGATCTATAAAATTATTGTTTATATATCTAAAAAAGTATTGTTTGTATAATATCTTAAAGTCTAACTTTTAACAAACTATCATCTTCATAAATAAAGTATTGTTTGATATAAGACAATTTATAAAAATGTTCCTTTGCGATCCAAGTACTATTCTTAATTTAAAAAAATCGCTTATATTTCGCAATTGCTAACCAAATGCAATAAAACGAAATAGCAAAAGCCGATCCATCAAGTGCTTTAGATAAAATGGATCTCCATGATACACTTAAGTACTGGGTGCACGCCAATTTACATAAACTATTTTTGCTATCTAAGTAAGCACTAACCAGTGATCTCTGGTAGAACGAAATGACTCCCGCAAATTGACCTGTCCTTCAACGCAAGCGGCGGGCGCCGCCGACCTGTCGTAGCCGTAACCGGCAGCCGCTAATTCCGTTCCCATGAGCTAGCTACTAGCTATCTCACTTTAATTATTCATAGGCTTTTTTATACGCCATCACTTTTTACCGGTCGACGTCTGGCCACTTATTTCTTGGAGCCGTATAAAATTAAAAAAATAAAATAATTGAACGCCGGCGCAATTTAAAAAAGGAATAAGTCAGATGACACGGATCGAACTCCGGGCAAATGTCGCGTGATGTAGAGATGGGATGTTTCGATTCTGTCTCGATTCTAATCTTTTTTCCAGTTTCAAACTAATTTGAGTGAAGCAACGCTACTTTTAAATTAAATACATTGAAATAAAGTAAGGTTTACGATATGGATTTAGAACTTGGTTTTAATAGTTTCAATTTTAAAAATTATGCATCACTGGTTTTAATTGATACCTTTACGATTGCGGTTCCAATTTATGAAAACAAAAGGCATGAATGGATATCCAAGTTTAAGTTACAAAGGCAGACCTGTTCGAACTTATCTTTGACATTTATCAAGCAATACGTAGGTAGTACAAATTATACAAGTACCTACAAACGTCAGTGATTGTTATTTACTCTTAACTCGACTTTTTGCAGAAAAAGACACGTAAGAAGTTACTGACTTCCTTGACTCTGGTCAAAAAAATTCAATTGCTCATATTGTTATAAACTTGTAATGCGAGACATTATCTTAATATTGTTACTATTTACTACTTTCTACTTTATATGTCTTTTTCAGTTTTCGGAAACTTTTATTTTATATGACATTTCTGTGTAGATATTTTTAAAGCCTGTCTATTTAAAATTTTTTTTATTTGTTAATTCATCTCACTTAGATTTTATAACTGCATTACGATTTAAAATATATCATCGCAATCACAGAATAATAAGTACTAACATATCGCATTCCGCAATAAACTTAGCATCCTACAACACATTGATATCTTTGGTGTCAGTAGGTGATGTTTTATTAGCACCTGCAAATTCGATTCGTTTTTCAATAGTATAAAAAACTGCTTGTTTATTATACATACTTATCTCCATGCTAAATCCCTTGTGTGGTAGGAAAAGAGTATCGATAGCCAAATGTCATGACTAGTTTAGTAATATCAAAATAATAGTTAATAGTTTTTATAACCGAGTTATAATCCGATTATTGTAAGTCGATTGGTAGCTCAAAAAGTCGATGTGTCCTTGGCCTTCCATCTCGTACATCTCTAGTAAAAAAGTGGTCGAGCGTGAAGATGCTAGTGGGAGTGGGGGCCGCGGGGGGGAGGCAGGACGTCACGTAGGCGGCTTGCTTTTTGTCAACGTTCCCGCGGAGATGACAGGTCGCTGGACGCAGCGGCCGCGACCCGATCCATCAATATCGATTCGTTTTGATACTTGTAATTTGCTCCGGTTACTCCACTACACGGGGACCTGTTCACCTGTGAAATCGCAATTCGTCGCCTGTAAACGTGAATTTTTACTTTAACATGTTTTTGTCAGTTGAAAATGGCTAACGTTAAACTATTACGTATTTTAGACTATTACTCAGTACCGAATATCATAAAACCAAAATGGTGTCTTCTGTATTTATTCGAAAGAAAAATCGCTATTTGCACACTACAATGTGGTAGAATATGTTGGTTATGCTAAAATATATTTGTAACAACTTTATAACACACATAATTTGCAAATAAATAATTTTCATTTCATTTTAAAATTTAAAAATATATGTTTCCTTCCAGTTGTTAGTAAAAGTCATAACTAATAGAATTAATAATTTTGTAATTATTACCTATATCAAGTTCAATTTGTAATAAAATAATCAGTAACAAAAAAGGTTTTTTGTTATTGAAAGGATAGCATTATTAACATGTCTGTGAAATTTATACAATGTAAACTTAAATTTGCTAGAGAAAATAAAATTACTGCTATCAAAATAAAATGAATTAGTTTCTGTTTAAGGAATAATGCTATAATTCTATTTTTATCGTCATTTAATGAATTTTATCGATATTGATAACGACTTTTCATTAAACAGAATCATTGGAAATCTATTCATCTGTCAAAAATATGTTTTTGGACAGATAAAAAGTACAAAACAAAACAATTTTTTAGAAAAGTTATTGAAAAGTAGTTGTCACTAGATGAAGAAAAACATATGTTTGTCAGTTGAAAAAAAACCAAAACAATTTTCATATATTTCTTAAAAAAAATGTTGTCAGCAGTTTTTGAAATGTCATTAAATGACATTTTAAAAACAGCATCCAGATTTTTCAATGGGGTAATAATGATAAAAGTATCAAGAGTGTTGCATCGCGGTATGTGCGCTGTATACTCCGTGACATGCAGACAGGTGCACTCTCGACCGCTCGGACCGGTCACTAATAAACTTAGGCTTCCCACTACCTGTTGGTCACACGAACTATGCTTTAGGGTTCCATATCATAACAACATGAAGCCTTATAAAGTTATAACCCTATCAATAAATACACAAAACATTTTTACTGTTCCATTAACATTTACTCTGTGGTCTAGCGGTCCGGCGTCGGACTGGACTTCTTGAGGTCCCAGGTTCGATATCCGGAAAATGTATATTTTCAATTTTCTATTTAAAATAACATTGACCAGGATCAAATATGTGCCCGATTTTTGATAGGCTTACCACCTATCACATTGTGGGAAGTAAAGTGAAGTGTCTTCGGCTATTCGTAAGTAACCTAGTTGCATTTGCCTACCCTTACATAACTTCGGGGATATTGGCGTGAAGATGCTTTTACTGTACATACATTTCCCACCAATTTAACTTAATATCCTAGGTTGTTATATGGATAAAATAAACTCTAAATTATTTCACCGGTTTCGATGAATTTATTGAAACTAAATGTTAATAATTCACTAGCATTGTGTTCAAAAGTACCTAAAATAAGATATCTGATTTCAGTTTCTAATTGCATGAAATATAGTTTCAACAGTAAGTCTACTACTGACCTAAGGAAATAACAAAAGCGTTATTATTAATATTGCTAATGTTTTCAGCGTAGTCCACAACCATAGCCCTAACCCTAAAAGTTTGAGGTACCAAATACTGACTAAATGACTAAAAATAAAATAGTAAGCAAATCTGATTTCGTGCTTGTTTGTATTCATATGTGTACATGTTATATTCAAATATGAATAACATAAATTATAATAACAAGAACCTTTTAACTAAAAAATCTAAACGGAACCCTCTTACCATAAGTTCCTTTCGCTCTCGGCTGTTTTTTTTCAACTAGCCGTAATTGTTTATGAGCGTTTTCAATGAAGTTGCTTTATTCGACCTCGAGATACTTGAAATTTTCAAGTCTTTCAACTTGCTTATTTCTTTCTTTTCTACTTTTAATTGTAGTTCCTGTGCGAAAATTTATGGGTACTTAAAAGTTGCTAGATAATATATAGCATTTGCTTTCCTTTTTTTATTGCCTTTTAACGAAATTTATAAAAGGAGTAGTTTCTAAATTTGTTGGTATGTTTTTTTTATTCTCTCTAGTGTCACAAATGCGGTTGAAGCTATTTTGAAAAATAATGTACGCCATAAATTGATCCTTAAATGTGACCTGCAAAATCAGAATCTGACGAAGTCCTAGACTGCAACGTTCAACCTTAAAAATTAAAATAAATATCCCTGGACAAGTTACACAAATTGAATCTAGCCCCAAAGTAAGCAAATTATATGCTTGTGTTATGGGTGTTAGTCAACGATTCTAATACCATAAATGCCATAATTAAATTTAATAAACACCCAGACTCATAAATGAAGACATCTTAATGTTCATCACACTAATGCTTACCCCGTCGGAAATCAACCCGAGCCTCGCAGTTGATCGGTATAATTAGGCGTGTACGCTAGCCACTCGACCAACGAGGCGATCAAAAAGCAATTAAGAAATAACTGTCAACACTGCCTCCTTAATGTTCTAGATGTTTTTAAGCAATGATAATGCCTTGCCGACCTAAGAGAATTATTAGTTCATACCATACTAATGTGTCTATTATTTTATTTTCAGAACTTTCGAGAACAGAGAATTGACGGTGCAGGCCTACCACTCCTTACTGAAGACCACCTCACCGGGATGTTACAAATGAAGCTCGGGCCCGCGTTGAAGTTGAAGGCAACTCTGGCCAGGTCGTTGGAACCCTGTGCCCAGTGTCAGGCAGCAGCTGTACCGAACACAACTTACTCCATTAAAATGAATGGAGCTATACTGAAACCACAGTCTAGAAGTAATTCTACAAGTCCGTGCTAGAACTCTAGTAATATGTTATATTTAGCAATATACGTTGTGTAGTATAGTAACTTAGCCCTTTTTCAACAGACATCTTTTTTTTATTTTAATGCCAATAGGTCTCCTTCATTCATTACTTTGTAAAAAATACTTAAGATTTGAGCTAAATTCCTATACCCAGTAAATTTAAAATCTTAGGTACGTGTCTTACAATTAGGACAGTTTACACGCGTATGTAATTTATTTGAATCTTATTTAGAGTATAATATTTAACTCTAAAGTGTGTAAGCGGCCTAAATTATATTTTATATTAAACATAATATAAAAAGTCTTTCCATGTTGTAATACTTAAAATTTTACTTTAATGAGGCATTAAACGTCAATATCAACAATAAAAACTCATCCTTTTTTTTTAAAAAAAGCGTAAGTACTCGGTATACTCTAATTCAGTTTTTGCTACTATTCATTTCTGATTTTTTTATTTTCCGCTGATTCGATAATAATTGAAATTAGTGCTCGATAGAAACCGGTTTTAAGCCAAACCGAAACCGAGAGCGAAACTTACTAAAACTTATTCAAAATTTCAAAACATAAAACATTTAAATAATTTTAAGTAAGTTTCGATGTCGGTTTCGGTTACTGTTAACACTGTGAGCAAGGCTGGAAGTTTTGTTTCGGTTGTAAAACCGGTTTAGGCCGGACACAAATTTAAATTAATTATTTCCTAACTATCTGAAATAGAAACTAAATCTAAGAGCTTAATTTATCCAAATGTGATTGGTTATTGGTAATTGTCCATCTTAAGGCTTTACGTCACATTGTCGTTCGTTTGCGATTACAGGATGTGTCACCAGAGAGTATTTCATATCAGAAAATAAAAATCTTAAAACTGTAACTTTACATCCGTGGAAAACTCTTTTACTACGAGAAGTAGTTACCTTCCAATTAAAAAGTATGTAATGCCGAGTAAGTACAGACTTAGCAAACTTTCGCTAATTTTTTTTTGTTTACTGAAAAACCGAATATTCTGTCAAGTCTGTACCTAGCCTTACAGAAGGAAAAGACTGTATTTCCACATCACCTGTATGTGACACATCTTGCTATTTTTGACGATGTTTCAAGACATTTTACTTCATTTACCAATACCTTATTTTGGTATACTTACCGAAATTTTACTAATTTTTGTCGCTTGACTCAACAATTACTTAAAAATAATAGTTGAATGTTATTCAAATCTGTATCCCTTTGTGAAACATAATTTGTCCACCAATTCTCATAGAAAATTTCCATAGAAATTTCTCTATTTTAATTTCCATAGCAAAATCAGAACAGCTTGTCTGTAAAAGTAATTGTTTTCTATAAATACTGGGTAAAACATTTACAACAAATATTACAACGAATGCACTCTACTGCATGTATACGCGTAAGAATGAACTACCTGCATAAATAATTTAAAAAGGTACAGAAGTACTATTTAAATTAAGCGTTTCGGGTATATTCGTCAAGCTTCGGAAATCCGAATTTATTTTAAAGATACACAATATAATATATACAATTGTTATTACACATAATTAACCATTTCTCTTAAATTTAGATTAGGTCAGCCAATTTAAAAATAAAAGTATAAAGTGTAAAAAGAGTAAAAAGTGTAAAGTCGAAGCGCATAATTTAAATAATAGTAACCAGAAAAGTAATAGTGTAATTAGTTCGATGCCAATTATATGTTAAACTAAAATGACTGCTCTTGACTATGAATCTTGTCTACTTACTAAAAACCTTGTATTTTTGTATTAAAATATTTACATTGTATAAAATTAAAATACCGTTTTTTTGTTTCTCCGTAGATTGTCTTACATAACTTTAAAATTCCTGTGTTTAACACATAGATACATAAACAATGCCTCAATAGTTTTTGTAAGAAAAGACAGTATTTTATGCAATTATAATTATCCTCTTCAGCTTTTGAAATATCTATCAAAATATATCACAAGTCATAACCTAGTTCTTATATAATAGTCTTCCTGTAAATAAAATATGCATTTAGTTAAAATATAAGATTCATTAGAATAATTTTAATTTCATGTAAATAATAATAACCGTCCAAAAGAACTTGTAGAATTACTTGTTGATACTTAATCGCACGTAAAGCAGCCTTTAATTATAGTAATGTATATTTATAATCATCATTAATTATATTAGAAACACACAAACTTCCCGAAATTAGAAACAAGGTCAAATTCAAATTTGCCTTAAAAAAGAAGATATCTCAAAGTTAACACTATTTCAAATTTTCAGAAGTCAAAAGAAAAACGCTTCGTAAAGTTCTCTGATTTTGAAGAGATTATTTTGAAGTTAATGAACTTTAAATAATTTTAAATGTAATACTTATTGAATATAAATTATTTAGTAACGAAAATGTTTGTTCGAGTTTATTACAGCAACATTTTTCAAGCAACTTCCAAGGTTGTCCAAAAATATAATATTATAATTAAAAAAGGGAAGCTTTATTCTGTACTTAAAATTGTATTTAAACACAAAATACATTTACACTGTAACATCTACTTACCTTCTCTACTACTTATTAAAATACTACTAAGTAGTTAAATTTACCTTTCCAGTGACGACATTATACGAAAACATTTAGTAGTAAGTCGTTAGGTCCGTATGAGGTTTTATAGTATTCGGTACTATGTACCTACAATGTTATACATATATGTTGAAATTTTTTCACAAATTTTTTGCACAAATTTTTGCTATGCATTCTTAAAACAAAGTTAAGGAGAAAAAGGCAGGTTTTAAAAGAAAGTGAGGTTCAACTTATAAACAAGACAGACTAATATTTCCTTAAACTTTTGTAAATGGAAATAAAATATATTTGAATTGCTTAATTTTTTGAGCTACACAAATAATTAAAAACCTACTTTTACCTACTTTTTTATCAGTTTTATTTCTATATTTCTATTGCGAGAAAGGAATATGTCAAATATAGTTGATAAGTGTGGCTGGAAATTGTAATCTTACATATTTATTTTAAAATTGTACATTATAAAACTTGTGATACTGTTCTTCCGTAAATTAAAACAATTTTGTAATCTGTGACAGCGAAAAAAATATTTCAGAGTAATGAGTTGCTTGCCTATTAGCTCAAAAGGATTTCACTGTATGCGTAAAATTCGAATAATTTTGAAAAGTATAACATTTTTCAAAAAAAATATTCTAAGGCATACTTGCATTCGAAGATTCTTCGTAGTATATCGAAGATGTATATAAGATTTGCTTACAACTATAACCAACGTAGATATAACAAGTACCAGTGTTAAGATTAAATGCAGCAAAAATGTGGCACTCGCACACTATATGATTGTTAGTTTTTGAATCCTGAGTTTCACGCATGTGGCGCAAATTCGACGTCTGACCGCCTCCAACAACAATATTTGCTAGTGTTACAGGGTTAAAAGTCATTGTACATATTATGTATTTATAGTTTAAAACACCCACGTTATCTTAATATAGCATTTATTTATGTCACACCTGAATAAAGCTCACAGTTATAAATGTAACTTTAAAGTTATGAATTAGTTACAGCTAAGCTACAAGCAAGTTATTCGTGTTAATATTTGTATTATTTTTTAAATGCACATACTATATGTACTTATATTTAGACTCAGTAGGGATATTGCGAAATAATATTAGTGAAATGCTAGTTAATCTGTGGTAATCTCCTTAATTGCCAAACTTATTTAGTGAAAGATGTAAAAATCATTTTATGTTTTGTTTATGGAGTGTAGAGCGAAAGATGACGATTTTGAATTGTTAATATTTGATCGATTGCATTATTTGTATTATGTTTAATGTTGTTAATTAAATGTTAGTTCCAAAAAATGCCACGTGGCGCTATTGGAAACAAGTGCGTTCGTTCTCCAACCAATCGCTGCCTTCCGTTGATGCAAGATAAACGAACAGGTGACTTAGTGACGAATTGTGATCCTTTCGACAAACAATTTTCTATACACTCCATAATAAATATACTACAAGTCTGATAGAAGAAACTTAGTTTATAAACGCATATATTGTCCATAGATTTCAATGTATAGATGTCGATTAGCTTGTAGATTTCAATGTATATAATTTTGACTTTGAGTCCTTTTAATTAAGTTGTGTGGTGAACTCTTTTCGCGCGGTGGACGTGGTAAGTCGTCGTAAGTAACACCAGCTCATAATTATCTTTAAAAGAAATTTGTGATACCGCACTACGGGTTTACTTGCAAATAATACACCCGTATTATACTAACGTTGTGAATTTAAGCAGTTTACCAGAACTAAACAAGATAAATTGTTTCCTGTGATTGAGAGACCTAACTCACAGATTTTTTGATTACGTCATCGATACTCAAGACTTAGTTTCAAATATTAGCTTCTATAAAATCACAAAAAGTCTGGCAAAAATTATACATAAGTACATGGGAGCTAATATTTTGTAGAGAGTAATAATAATTAAAATCGTGATTATATCAATTTTTTGCAGAAAATGTTAAATTATAATGTTATTCTTATCATCATACAATTTAAGCTTACATTTTTAATGCAATACACTAAGTAACCATTATCATAATTTTGATTTTAGTAAATCGTTGTTATAGTTAACAACTACTTGATCAATAAACGAAAACAATCCTTTTTACTTGAGTTTTCGTTTTAACGATATAATACTTAATGGTTTTACTAAGTATGAGTGATTTTTATTGTAGGTAAAAAAGTGATTGTGAAGCGCCGCACGTAAAGGGAACAACAGTGAGAAAAGGTGCTAAAATTCTTGTAAATATGTACTGTGCCTTATCAATGTCTTCCTATTCAATGAACTAATATAATAAATGATGTTGAATTAATAATGCATTTTAATTTTATTTTAACCTTTTGATTATATCCGGGCCTGCACCGAAATCGTATTATTACAATAATACTAAAATTAAAATATCTTGAGATTCAAGTCTGTTTGTTTTTTGTACATTATCGTAAAATTAATTACCTACAGATTTGGCCGAGGTACTATAGATCGGTGATCAGACAACCACTATTACTTTTTATCAATGACTAAAAACATGAGTATCATTACGCTCATATTCCCGAATAAATAAACATAGATACAACAAGGACACCCATGACTAGCCGAAAACATTAAGTCCCACTAAGTAATAGGCAAGTATATCGCCAACCGGGCACAAAATCCTCATCAATATCGGTCGATGCGTCCAAAAGTTTTGGTTGTACAGACAAACACACGTGTCTTAAAACCCCACGTTTTTCATCCAATATCAAAAAGCTAGAACTAGACATTTTGTTTGCTTACTATATATTGTTTTTATATTATGCTTCACTGTGTGTTGTATCCAGTATACAACAATAATAATAGGCATACATGTCTGCTCACGCACACATTGCTAAATTGCTTCCGCCAAAATAAGCTTGGAGCGCTAGTGTTAACGTGATTACACGTTTTCGCGAGAAAGGGCCCTCTTGTCCTGTATGGGTATATTATTATACTCTTTGACTATAACTATGACAAATTCCTCTACAATCACCCAGTCCTAAAAAATGGTTAGCCTTTGAACCGGGAATACATTCCCCGACAGTAATATAGCATATTAATCTTGCCATCCTATGCCAGTGTCACAGGCGACCTTCGTGCTAGCCAGCGATCTGAATACTGGAAGATTTACACTCCAGTGACGCTATTGAAAACGTTTTTTTGAATTCCTTCAAGTAACTTCAAACTTCCTTCAAGTAACACAAGTAGAAATTCTGATCTTGTCTGATCGATTTTGATTAAATTTGTATACCCATAGGTATCTCTTCTCCTAAACAAACTTGGACAAACCATGCTTAACCATAACATGACCAAAAAAAACTTGTTATTTTATTTAAAATGTTACTTACCTACCTATTTTTGTCTAGTTACTTTGGAAGTCACCTCTGTGGTCTAGCGGTTAAGCGTCGGACTTTACTTCTAGAGGTCCCGTATGTTGCCGGGTCGGGCAACAAGAAAAACAGAAAATGTGCACAATTTTTTAATTTCCTAAAAAAAATTAATGCTGCTTAGGATTGAATGTGTGCCCCTTGGCGCCAGGCCTGCCACCTATCACATTGTGGGACTTGGTGTTTTCGTGGCTGCCTTTGTTGTGTCCTACGTTTTCGTGGATACAGGCGTAAAGATACTACTTTAGAGGCGAGCAGAGTGCTAAGTCCAGGAATGAATTATTTAGTTGAGTTGGACCTATGCTCGCGCCAAATTTTGTCTCCTCAAACGAGCAAACCTTAGATGCTGCGTTTCGATTACTGGGAGAAGCAATTTCTACTTTCTTTAGCTTGACCCTTGGTTATGGGTAGAACGAAAATGGGATCTCTGTCACCGACGCCGTTGGCAACCATACATGCTTATGGTTCTTTTTTTCAGACTGCAGAGACCGATCTTCTGATGGTAAGAGGCAGCCGTGGCCTATAGATACCCTAGATGTTATAGTCACTGTCTTGTGGCCGAAAAGTTAGGTTAATTGTGGAAGTCTACCGGCTACTCTTTCTTCCGGACCGAAATATGACATTGTAATTATGGCGGAAGAATAGGTAAGGTGGTGGATCGCTGCAGACGACTAGCTGCGCAGCAATCTACCATTAGTCCTCTAGTTTGTCATTTCCTTTTTCTCGCCTCTTACGACCTGCATGGGAGGAAGGCAGATAGTATATTCTACTTAAGGTGTTGGTTTGGACTCATTTTAGAATAGACCATCTGCCTTCCTGTCAAGCAGCTCGTAAAAGGCTAGCATAGGCTTAACATCGCTAGCACCATGACATCTGATTAGGTCGTAGTGTTGTCGTACTCGGATTAGTACCACTGCCTTACCTATTCCGGCCACCATAACGTCAGCGCTTGCTGTTGTCGTGTTCCAGTTTGGAGAACGAAATAGCCGGTAAAGTTATTTTTGCTCAAGGCCTAACATCCCGGCCTCAGGTTGGCAACGCACCGTTACTACTTTTGGTTACTCTAAGCGCCACGAATTTCTTACCATTAATCTGTCTGCTTGTTTGCCTTCCAATATCATAAAAAATAATGAAACTTCATTTCAACTTAATAACAGATATATTTGAACATAACTTAACATTAAATAGCCTTTACTTATCCATACACAATGTCCACATATTATTGCTATACATAATTTCTGAATTGATGATCACTGAGTTGCTGAGTTACTGTTTGTATATCATCATCCCAGAGTCAATCCCGTTCTAAACATTTTAGTGAGGAAACCCGGCCTCCACTTACAATATGACGGTTATTTAGATATTACTAATCTGCTAGGGTAGAAATGTAGCTTATATTTGAAAATCATTTATTATTATTATCCCATGTAATATTGTTCAATACTACTTCTCTAAAATAAGACAGCCTCGTTGGTCAAGAGGTTAGCTTACACGTTCAACGCTACCAACCAACCGTCAGGCTTCGATTTCCGACAGTGGCAGCCATTCGAGGCATGAACATCTAACTTTCTGCATTTTCGGGTCTGAGTGTTTATTAAACGTATTCTGGTATATATTTAAGTATTTTTATGTATGAAAATAGTTGACAACAACCATAGCTCAAGCATATAATTAGTTTAATTTGGGATTAGATAAATTTGAGTAATTTGGCCAAAAATATCTACTTATTTTTTTATTATTATAAAAATATCTACTTATTTCGTCGCCTCTGTGGTCTAGCGGTCGGGGTGTTGGACTTGACTGCATGAGGTCTCGGGTTCGAATCCCGGGTCGGCCAACAAAAGCAAAATTGGATTTTTCCAATTTTATAATAAAAAAATGTTGGTCGGGATTGGAAATGTGCCTGGTTGGCGATAGGCTTGCCACCTATCACATTGTGGGACTTAGTGTCTTCGGCTAGTCGTGGGTGCCCTGGTTGTGCCTCTGCCTACCTCTTCGGGGATATCCGCGTGAAGATATATATTTTATATTACATATTTTTTTATATTTATTATTTATTTTTTTACATGATTTTGTCTATATGTTTTTGAATAAGCATGTTGTATATTATACTAAGTGCTAAATGGTATGTATAAGCTAAATTTGAAGAACAGTTAGGTCTGACGCTAGGATGATGATAATGAGTATTAGCTTTTCTTCTTCTATTCCGTATTGAGTATTTGCTTGATCTGAGCCTTAACCATGAGTTGGTATAGATTACGTTCCGTAAGTTACGTGTCGAAATCTGTGAATTTTATAAAAATTTAGAGAATAAGTGTTTTCTCTAAAAATGTGTTTCCATTAGTTACCAATAGAGGCGCTGTTTGAAGTTTTCATACAAATAATTTACAGAAACGGAAACGAGTATAGTAAACTTGACAAGCTGTAAATTCATGAAAAGGGCTCTGAGGTAATAGCTATGTAGTATTTTTATTCTGTTCATTCTTGATCCGCTTTCCCGGCAACTAGCTCAAAGTTCCTCTCCTGGTGGTGACGTCGCTTTACCCTGTACTCCATCAGCTCTATTGTGGTGTAACCTGAGAAGCCCAGCAGTAGAAAGCCGAGGAGCACGTATAATCTAAAAAAAAACAAGCAGATTAAATCTACATACATACAAATCCATATTAACGCCAAGTCCCTTACAATAGGTAGAGCAGAATCTATCGTCAGCACTTGGTGGAATTCCATTTTACACACGTTTTTTGTATAGATAGGGCAGGAAAACTAGCTTCCCCTATATTCTTTTCATACACTTGCTGTCGTCGGCAATTGGTGAAATGCCATTTTATACACACTTTTTTTGTATAGATAGGACAGGCAAAACTAGTTTCCTCTATGTTCTTTTTATACAAACACGCCGGTTTCGGAGACTCTTAACACCACCCTCAGATAAAACCCTCATGATATAAGATTGGAATGTCAAACTATGGGTAAACCAGGGTACCTACATCCTTCCACATTGGCATTGTATATCTGCTTTGTCAATCTGTTATTAATGCCAAATGACCGAACCATTGGAGTATGGCCTTCCTCATTTTCACAACACTTTCTTTCAATCCCACTCTGATTGAAGCACTATAAATGTAACACGACAGTAAAGGAATGTAATATTTTGCTAATTAGATAGGTATTTGTTTTTTGCTAAATCAATTTCTACATTTTTAATAAAAAAAATGATAACATAGAGTAATCGTGGATACCTTGTCCTGACGCAGAGGTAAGGGGCAGTGGCGTAAGAAAGCACGCTGCCTGTCGCTTCCCACAGCCTGAAGTTGGAGTATGCAGCTTCTTCATCACCAGGGAAAAGTATACCCGAGAGAGCTGGAACATGTGCTTGAGTTACTTTTGTTTTCCATTAATACTACTTCTTACCTTTAATCTCTCAACATAATAAGAAATTAAGTACTTAAATAAATAAAAGCATCTAGGTATTCCATATTGGGTAGTGAAGACTTACATTATAGATTACCTCTGTGGTCTAGCGGTCCATTGTTGGATTTGACTTAATGAGGTTCAATCCCCAGGTCAGACAATAAAAACAAAAAAAAAATGTAATTTCCAAACGTGACATGATATCCTATCCTATTAATATTATAAATGCGATAGTTTTTATGTTTCTTTGTTTGTTACACCTTCACGCAAAATCTTCTAAGCCTATTTTTATGAAATTTGGCACACACATAGAGTAGGTAACTTGGGTTAGTAAATGTTGGGTAATGTTTCTGTGGGACCATTAACCGCGCGGGCAACGCCGCGGTCAACAGCTAGTTGAATATATAATGCCCAGTTGGCAATAGACTTTCCACCTATCGCATTATGGGACTTCGGTAAGTCGTGGGTGTCCTGGTTGTACCTCTTTAGGGATACGGGTGTGAAGATACGTCTACATTTTTAGGAATGTGGAAATATTACGATTACAGCATACCTGCTAACTTCTACATTCATTACATTTTTCACACATATATGCAATTTTAGGGATTCCCACACCTTAATATCCGTAGTGTATTTAGTACAATAAATATCAAACTAGGTCTCCTTAGATTTTTACATACCTTCTTTCAATCCCACTTTCTGCCTGATCTCGCTAATGCAAATGCAATCAGCAATCCTAAAAGTTTTGCGATAGCACTTTCGTTTCAAGTACATATATCCTAGTTTCATGTTTAAACCAACTCCAAAAAGGTGAAGATTCTCAATTTTAATGTATGCTTTTTTTGTATGTTTGTTACGCGATTACTCGGCCAATAGCCAATTTTAATGGTTATTTTTTAGGCAGATAGACCATGATTCCGAGTTGGTCCCATATTAGTTTTGTCATGATCCGACTTGTAGATTTTGTTATACTTGATAGTGCTTATCTTTTTTTTACTTATCTTGACAACTTCATATAGGTTAATAAAATATATGGACCGTTTCGGAACCATTTACTAAAAAAACATTTACCATTTTCGAAAAAAGAATTATCAAATCGCGACATAGTACCCAATGAAATAGTTGGAGTCGGTTTTAGCAGTATTATAGTAGTTAATGCTTGTCGTTGACGTGTTCCGGTTCGGAGAGTAAGGTAGTCAGTAAACTTACTTTTGCTCGAGGCCTAACATCCAGGCCTCAGGTTGGCAACACACGAATACTACTTTTAGTGTCTCTAGACGGCGTGAATTTCTTACCATCAGGAAATCCGTCTGCTTGTTTGCCTTCCATTATCATAAAAAATATTCTTAGGGCAGTTGTCATGTATATAATTATGTCAAAAGTTGAACTTACCATTGACTTGTACCAACCAGACAGCATCAGCAGTGCCCCATATGGCCGCCAAGATGAAGAACACCAGCCACTGATCGGGATCAGGACGCCAGACGAGAAGCGCGGATATCAGACACAAGTTCAGGATCTGAAAGCACATTACTATCTCAGGGAGGCAATTTGTTTACCCCTTACAGAAAAAGTGGGTGTTATAAGCTTGACACGTCTGTGTGTATAGGAGTGCGTGTGTCGATCTTTGGTATTATAACTCCTAAACCAATGGACCGACTGTAATGCAGGTTTACTGAGACGGAGCTTAGCTTCGTACGTTATTTATAAGTTTTGTAGGGAGTAATCAAACATTTTTAATTTTATTCTCCTATTTTATTATATTTTCTATATTTTATTTGACAATCACAAACAATACATATTCAAGATACCTCGTGAATTCCTCAGTTTTACTTTGCATCCTTTCAGAAGTGATATGGTGATATTCCTCATTATTTATTTTGTAGATCTTGTTCTATGTCATGTGTAAAACTAAAAGTAAAACTGTCGCTATTCTTTATCATAAACTTTAAAGATATTTCTGAATAATAACGAAACAGAGAATATAGGTGAAGTTGGTAACGGAGGTAGAATATTATTTAATTAATAAACTATATTTAATTGGCTATATTTTTTTATATTAATAATATTGGGTTTTTTATGATATTGGAAGGCAAACAATCAGACGGATTTCCTGATGGAAAGAAATTACCGTCGCCTAGAGACACCAAAGGTGCCATGACGTGATAGCGGGAGGTACAGTTAAGGCGGTGGTACCAATCCGGGTGAGCCGCTGCGAAACTCTACCACCTAGTGTTAATGACGGTAAGCCTGTGCTCGCCTTTTATGATTTTTGTATAATACGTAAGAAGTACACATTTACACACCTTTTGTTGTACCAGAGGTATTACAAAATGTTGCAAATTCAACTTTTGTATTGAAAACAGTATCTACACGCCCCAAATAATGAAGGTGGAGGTACAACCAGGACAAAGCCAAATGTACTTTTTATCCCACAATGTAAAAGGTTCTTATCGCTAACCGGAATGACTTGGATAAAATTTATTTATTCTTAGAAAATTGGAAAAACACACACACATACTATTCCTGGTCGACAGTTGGCCGACCGGGAATCGAACCCGAGATCTTATGTAGTCAACATCAGACAAATATATTACGGAGGCAATCTGTCTGTTGGTGTACATGATATTGTATTATTTTGTATTTCACTCACAAGAGCTGTCACCATGACGGGATACCGGCCGGTAACCTTCACGATCGCGCCGGCTACGGGGGCGGCCAGTGCGTTAAATACTCCGAAGCAGATCATCACGAAGCCTATGTTCTTTATGCCGTATGCACACCCTACAAATGCCTGAAAACCGGAAAAATAAATGCCATTTTATTAATAGAGAGCCCTGCTTACAGATTTTCTTTGCAGATCTACCAGACTTTCTTTGCATATTGGCAGAGATAAAAACTGAATCCCTGAGATAGGTATGAATCAAAACTGTATTCTGTCTATACTTTATAGTCTTTATCACTCTGTAACATAGTACTTATAGGCCTAAAATCCCGGCCACAGAACAGCGAAGCACCTATAACATCTATAGTGTCTGTAAGTCACGGCTATCTCTTACCATCTGGAGAGCCGTATGCTAGTTTGCAATGTTTACCTTTTTACTTAAAAATAGTATACTTAAACTTTGTAGTATTTTAGCCAATTCAAAAAAGTAGAGTGGACAAAGTACGCGATCTTACATGCAAAAGTTATTAATAGTTTTATTTGAACCCATTTCGCCATTTAAGCGGCATCCAAACTTACATTTTAAGATTGTATTGCAACAAAAAAAATATTTTCACTCTCGAATATCTGAAGGGGCAGACAGAGGCACAACCAGAGATCCAAAGACTAGCCAAAAACACTAAGTCTCACAACGCGATACATATCCAATCCACGGCGGCGTTATTATTATTAGAATTGAAAGTACATATTTTGTAGTAATTTCAGATATTTCAGAATTTTTAGATCAATTTAAAAAATATAATTTTAAAATTAATTTTAGAACAACTTAAATACTTAGTGCTTGCCAGCATTATTAGGAGTTATAGAAAATATACAACAAAATCAACTATTTATTTCAAGTCTTTAATGCCGACTTGTAGAAGGGCGTCAAAGATCCCAAGCAGGCACTGAAATCCAGCACAAATGCGATGATTGGCTAAAAAACATCTTTTTTAAGCACACCTTGTTACATAGGTATTTTTTATGATATTGGAAGGCAAACAAGCAGACGGATTTCTTGATAGTAGGAAATTCAGACCGCCTAGGGACGCCAAAAGTGGTAATGGTGCGTTGAAACCTGAGATCGTTATGTTAGGCCTCAAGCAAAAGTAAGTTTACCGGCTACCTTACCCTCCAATCTGGAACACGTCATGACGTTATGGCGGCAGGAGCAGGCAAGGGGGTGGGTGGTACTAATCCGGGTGAGTCGCTGCGAAACTACCACCTAGTCAGATGTCACGGTGTAAGTAACGTTAAGCCTATGCTCGAATTTTATTAGCTGCCTGGCAGGACCATCTGGTCCATTCTGCAAAGGAGCTCTGACCAAAACCGGGAAAAGGTATGATATTAAATGTCAAAAATAAATAGTCTGTATTAATAAGGAAGATTATGCATAAGTCAGGCACATTTAACCCTCTTAAGTGTTCACCATAGTTGATCTGTCATTTCGGGGTACAGCAGCCAGTATACTTGCATTTGCAAGAGGCATGCCATTCCTACCTTCGAAGTGTATAGCGTCAGTGTATATTTTTAACCATGAGAAAATCCATGAGACACATAATATGAAGTTTATAATGTTTGAGTAAAACATCATTGGAATAACAAAAAGTATTAGAATCTTCATACCTGTTGCCCAGAATAACCTGGTACAACCATGGTGTCACCATAAAAATTAGCTAAAGATATTTAGTCTCTCAATCTCATAACTCATAGGTGACAAGCTTATTGCCAACCAGACGCTGATGCAATCCCATTCAATGTTGTTTTTATTCGAAAATTGTACAACCCTATGTTGAGTTGCCTGAACAAGGAATCAACCCCGAGACCTGATGTAGTCAACGCAACCACCGTCACTATACCAGAGATCACTAAGCTACAATAACAGTTGGCAAGATTGCCTGAGTGACGTTTTGCTGTGCCTTGAAATACAGGCACTACAATTTTTGTTACCATAAATTTAAAAGCTTAACAATCCAACTGGGAAAAGCGTAATTAATAATAACAAAAACTGCAGTATGACAGAGAAATCACATCAGTGATTATTAAATAATTCTATAAGTAGTAGTATCTTCACGCCCATATCCCCGATGAGGTACGCAGAGGCACAACCAGGGCGCCCACGACTAGCCGAAGACACTAAGTCCCACAAGGTGATAGGTGGCAAGCCTATCGCCAACTGGGCACATTTCCAATCCCGAGCAACGTTTTTTTATTGGAAAATAGGAAAAACCCAATTTTTTTCTTTGTTGCCCGATCCGGGATCCGAACCCGGGATCTCATGCACTCAAGTCCAAAAACTGAACCTCTAGACCACAGAAGCGATAAAATAATTAATAATTTATGTATAAATGTGTTTAGTTATACCTAAAAACTTTGATATTTTATGCACCTCGTCACTGCATTTTAACACGACTTTTTATGTGGTAAGACAGCGAACAAGCACACGACCTTACTAAAGGTTAGAGACAAATTTGGCCTATAGAAACCAAAAATGTTATAGGTGCGTCGCTGTCCTATGGCAGGACTGTAACACCATTTGTAATAGTCTAACGGCTACTCTTCGCTCCAGACCAGAACCACGGAACCAAACTTTTCAAAAAAAAAAGGAACCGGAGTCATTATGGCGGCAGGAATAGGATGGTTGGGGATCTAACCCTGGACGAGTTGCCACACGGCACTCTACTACCAGAGGAAAATTATTGGAACCATACTATTCGGAGGGTAAGGTAGCCGGTAAACTAACTTTTACTTGCAGCCTAACATCCCGGCATGAGGTTGGCAACGCAACATTATCACCTTTGGAGTCTCTAGGCGGTGTAAATTTCTTACTATAAGAAAATCCGCCTGCCTTTTTTGCCTTCCAATATCATAAAAAAACCACGTCTCTCTGCTTTTTTACCTTCCAACCCCATTAAAATGATATTATTCCCTGTGTTGTTACGAAAAATAATTGTTAGCGATACCGATTTATACGTTTTTGTAAGAGTCCGACCACAGCGCTGACCTTCAATCCATGAGTTTCGAGCAACCACAAGCCGGAAGTGGCTGGACAATTGTCGCTACACTTCCGCCTTCTCTGGTTTGTACGAATCATGGTTTTGACTACATAATGAGGACATTCTCCAAGGTGCTGGCAGGTTATAAAAAACTAATTGATATTAACATTGTCGGGACGTAATTTGGTGATATATTTTTTATGATTTTATGCTGAATACTTATTGTATGTAGCATGACTTGGCGTGAAAAAACTGCGCAATATTAATTATAAATAATAAAAATGAAACCATGGATTCTGTACATGATAGACATATGATTTTTTTAACTTTTGAGAAATCTTCTTATATAAATAATGAAGAAGATTCCGCAGTAAAAGTTTATAATTTTTTTTATTTGTTTTTTATGAATTTTTGAAGTTAATAAAAAATGAAAAATTCCAAAATTGTTATTATAATTTTTTTTACCAAATATTTGATTATAGTAGTTTTGTGTCTCAAAAGTTAAAAAAATTATAGACTAATTATTTAAACTTTTATAACTTTTTTCCAAAAAGTTTGTTAATTAATTATTGAATAACTTCAACAAAAATGAAGTTAACAAGTATTCGCTAAATAGACTATATTGTTTCAAGTATCTAGATGACACTATATTTTTTTCATTTTTTTTAAATAATATTTAATGTTCTAAAAAAAATATTTATTGTTGCTCGCTTTGCGCGGCTGCAGTGAGGCAGCGCAAAAACAGCCGCACGGAACCCAATTTTCAATGTTAAATCAAAATTATTAACAATAGAGCTACAACTCCGGGAGTCAAGACACAGCGTTGAAATTTTCTCTTCTTTCAGGATCTTTTTTTTAATTTCAATTATCTTTAATACTTTTCGAGTAACATCTACAAAAGGGAGACACCCTTTTTTTCTCTTCTTTTTTTTGTTTATAACAATTTTTTAGAGCGGGATTTTTCCAAAATTCCAATTACTCAGAATTTTATTTCGAACCCAAATTATTAACTTCCATATTTTTACGATTGCAAGAATTATTTTTCGCAAGAAACTCACTTCTCGACCAGACTATTGTGTTATAGCTGTTATGTTTACAATTGGGATTCAAAAGCTTTTAGTGAGAATCATTCCAACAGTTCCAAGCAATTGACAAGCAGACTCTTTCTCTTTCTCAATACGATTACTGGCTTTCTGACTCTTAATTCCAAACTTTACTTTTACCTACTTAATTACTATGTAGGCACTGAAATCCGAAATAGGCTTCCTCATGTCACTTTCTTTGCTATTTGTAACTTTACCTGTGTAAAATCTGCTGCCATAAAAGCTTGCTCAGCACCAATGTATCCTATAACAGGCAGTAAGAGCAGCTGGTACTTGTGGCGTAGCTGCCGGATTGTTACAGCTAGCAGCCGAAGACCAGACTTCCCGTGAGCGATAGGCTGTCTACCAGAATTGTACCTGAATCATAATTTACAGATATTATTTTGAATTTAAGGAAAAAACATTTTTAAGCAAATAACTAGTGATGGTGGGCCTCTATCGACCACTGATGGAATAGGACTGGCAACTACCATTTCCTATGATTATAGCCAAGGAGGCTATACGCGGTGGTTCGCTGTATCCATATATTTGTATCTACTATCAAGGATTTAATCAAATTTTCAAAAAGGTAATAACTGGAAACAAGAATCTGCAGACTGCACCTCTAGCTTTGCATCGGGTTTTTAAAACCATCAGGTGTCCATTGTCATTTGGGATAATATAAACATAGCAATTGATAATGCAAAGCTAAAATACATTATTTTTATCGCCATAGCCTTGTGGTTTGGTAGCGACATTGACTGCATAAGGTCCCAAGTTCATTTTCCGGATTAGGTAACTCAAAATGTGCTTTTCTTATTTGCAAACACAACCTTGCCTAGGATTAGATAAGTGCCAGGCTGACGATAAATTTTCCAGCTACAACATTGAGGTATAAAGTACCTTTGACTGGTCGTGGATGCCTTTTGGGCACCTGCTAGTGCTTACGCCTATTCAGCGAAACTGGCGTGAAGATGCTTACTTTTTAAACCTTACATTGTTTTTAAAATATAAAAAATCTACCTGGTCAGTGAATCAACTCCTATAGCTACCAGTACGCAGGCCGATGCCATACAAGCTAAGTAAATGCCAGCGATAACTTGTATCTTCAGAGCTGACGGAGGTTCCAGATTTGTATTTTCCTGAAAAATAAAAGTACATACTAGCCTTACAGATCACGTAAAGATTAGATCCTGGCTCTTTTGCAGAATAGACGTCTAACTTCATACCATGCATCTCGTGATATACGAGGTTAGGTGTAAACCTAACATTATGACATCTGACTAGGTGGTCGAATTGCGCACCGCCTTACCTTTTCCTACCGCCATAACATCGGCACTTTCCATTGACGTGATCCGGTTCTAAGCATTTTTTTTTCTTGAGACCTAACATCCCGGCCTCAGGTTGGCAACTCATCATCACCATCTTTAGTGTCGCTAAAGCGGCGAGAATTTCTTACCTTCAAGAAATCTGACTCTATTTTGCCTTCCAATATAAAAAAATGGCGGTTAGTGAAACCTATACTGACCGTTTGCACAGCATCTATAATTTATTTTATAAATATAAGTTAAAATCTCTACTAATTTTAAAAATACAGAATTGTGAATGTATGCATGTTTCATTCATGTCAACACGGCTGAGAACAGTTTAGTTAATTTAAGAAAAGGAATGAATTAAACTTTAGAAACTTCTTTTTTATTATTTTGGATCTTCTTGGTCTTTGGGAAAGTGCAATGAATTTTTTGCTAATTTTAATCTTGAAAGCTGTAACTAAAAGCCATTTTTCTGTTATCGATTGTGCTGAAATTTAGCATGCATATTTAAAAATCGAATAAAAATTGATATTATTTATTCATAAAAATAATGACTATTTATAAAATGACAATTAAATAGTAAGTATTTGGTAGTTTATTTCTCTGTACACCAGGCCTACATATTTTATTTATAATTTTCATTGAACGGGTTGGCTGAAAGAAATTTCTTTTAGAGATGAGCACGCATTTTGTCTGTTTGACTTTGAACTATTTTTGTAGTATCTGCAGTGAGCAATAAAGAGTTAATAATTATAAAACTTATGTGCCAAGAACTGCAATAGAAATAAGATTTTTCTCTTTTCTCCTAACATTATCCTATGGTAATTGGGCTTATTTAATATTGTCTTGAGTTGTTTTCAATTGTAGTACAGGGAAAACCTCACAAATAAAAGTTCTCAAAAATATTCTACTAATAAATAAATACACAAATGCAAAGGTTTGTAAGTTTGCTTGTTTGGCACACAAATAGAGGGTAACTCCAATCCAAATCCCAAAAAAACGCTCCTATGGAACCATTAACCAGGTGTTAACCAACCAGCCTACGAATCACAAAACCAAGAACATCTCAAAAGCGAGTTAATACGGGAAAACTAAAAACTTTAATACGGACGACAGATTTGACTACTTACAAATAAAACAAATTAACATTTAAATCAAACTTAAGCATAGTACACAGTTGTTATGTTAAACAAGCGTTCTTAAATAATATCATCATTGACTAAGTGTTTAAGATAACGCGATGATATTTTTTTGTGGAATCTACCAGTGTGATTATAGACAGAAAAAAATTGTGTAAATGAGATGCCATTGGTCTTGCCATTAATATTTAGTTACAAAGAATAATTATTTTTCTATTACATAAAACATTTATTACTGTAACGTTATGTTAGTTTAGCTTTAAAAGAACAATAAAATTTCAAACTCGTTCAAAATGATATCCATTAGCTCTAATTACTGTTCTTTAAAACCAGTTATCAATTGTGTGTTTGAAAAATTGGCCATTATCAATCTTAAGGGTTATTTGTTTTTGAGTTAATTTGAGGAGTTTAAAAAGTTATATTCTTTAAATCATAAGTAATTTTCCAACTGCTTTAGATCGAGATCAATAATCTAGACACACGGCAGTTTGTCCGCCAAGTTCGAGCAAAACAAACGAGCTTGGTACTTATTTTGATCTCAGTTCTTTTATAGACGAAGCATTCCCATATTATCGAACTTGGCAGCCTTTTACATTTATGTTTTGGGTGGGATTTCATTTACTAGCTGTCCAGGCAAAGCATGTTCCACCCTCTCGGTTTACATGTAATACCTATGTTGTTTATCCTATGTTCCTCGCAATTTTTCCGATTTTATTTCCTTGCAAACCTATCATGGACTTCTACAAATAGTGCAAAACCACAACTAGCCAATTCAGTCTAGCCGTTCTCGAATTTTAGTGAGACTAACGATAACAATAGATTTTTATGTATTTATAGTCATGTAAAAATGAATGCCCATTTCGCGTGGACGCATCACACCTTAAAGGTTTGACAAATTTTGCTAATCCTTGTTTTGTTGTGTTGGGTATTGTCTGGAGAAGTTTGTTATAAATGAACTTGGAAAATTATAGGAAAAGGGAGGCAATAATGCTTCAATCCGTACAAACTGTTTGACGCTGTTCACGTCAAGCGACACGAAGTTCGCCGGGTCGGCGAGTAGATTTATAATCCCAATTAAACTTATAAATAAAATATAAATTATACTTTTTAATCCTACAATCACGTATATGTTTGCCTTTTACCAATTTTACCCCTTTGGATGCTAATATATCATTTACATATATATATAACCTCCTCCAAAAAGATAAGGATATCCATTCGAAGGAATGTTTTTTCTTGCTTGTTACCCGAATTCCTTCACGAAATTTTCATTGTGTTTAATCCACATTTTTGCCCAGGTTTACAAATCCTTTTGTAACTTTAGTAAAAATTTTTATGTAAAAACTTCTTTAGCGGCGTTGCGCACTTTTTTTGGAATAGGTAAAAACTTCTAAACTCGCTTCAGGATACTTGACCTGATCGAAAATTCTTAAGACGACGCAGGGCGCTTGCACGAATCTTCGTGTTGTCGTGTTTGTGTAAGATAGCCCAACAAATGAATATTGTATTCTATCACATAAACAATAGTACAATATAATAGTACAATAGTAGTAGTAATGATTCCCTAACCATTCCAAAATATCAAAAATGCACAAGGTTAATATCATAGTGATCATAATATCTCTGACATACTTATTTTGATGGTTCTGTTTTCAAAATGTGTTGATCTTATATAAATTTTATTAAAGCCCGACAAATGGTTTTTGAGTTATTACTTTACGAAAGAAGAATCATTAAGTTGCGACGTAGTAATAAAATTGAAGTCAGTTTTTTTGCAATGTTACGGATCGTAAATATTAATTACGTGCTAAATTGAATATTTTACGCCTGCAATTGTATATTTTATGTGGTTTAGCAATTTCTTAAATCACGGACACACATAAGTACGACAGTAGTGATAATTCTACCGTACACAAACTAAACTTATTTTAGGTGCATGCTATCTTTGTCAAATGAAACAAGAATAAAAGAGATGGAACATTTTAGACATGTCCGATAATCTGGACATGTCGAATTGCGATGTTTTTAATAAACGTTTTCCGAGTGATCGATTAAACTTCTATAGAAATGTCGTGTACAGCCTAATCTGACAGCACTAAAAGTGTTTTGTCTCTTTCTATTACTTTCGTTAAAAGCAAATAGCAATAATTCGAAATTAGTTTATATAGTGCGCAACAACATTCCCACCAGTGTCAATGTTTGTAAAGTTAATACAACAGTTGACACTTCACATGATGAAATTGACATGTGTTTTTTTTTCATAATATTAAAAGGCAAACAACCAACGGAATTCCTAAAGATGAGACAAGAAAGATATTCATAATGCATTCCCAATCTGCATTTGCTTCCAATTTTAAAAGTTAATGTAAGAAATTTACATGACTTATGACTTGTCCATGCAGCCGAAGTCATGAGTATTGTTAGTCTTTTATACATGTGTATGTATGTATGTATAACAAACCCAATCTCATTCAATTTTGTGAATGTGATGTTGGTTGGTAAAGCAAATATCTAAACGACATAAAACCAAAACCGAAGAAACGCTGGCTAGACGTCATGTGAAAAGGTTATGGAGGTAGTATTATGTGCCCTTGCTAATATTGGGAATACCGAAGATCACGCAAGAGGAAAAGAAAGTGTATTTATTGAATTGTTTCCACCCTTGGCACTGGATAAAAATATTTTATATAAGAATAGCCCACCCGGTGAACTCGTATAGCTCGAAATTAATAACTACTAACACATTGTATGGAAAAATGTATTGTTTTTCTATTTTTCCTGCAATTTTAACGGTTTTCTTTTCATAAGAATCTTTTCATGACAATAACTAACAACAAAAAATAATAAAATCAGTCCGTCCGTTTAAGAAGGATGCGATGATTAAGGGAAATGGGATTCATTTTACATACTAGCTGACCCGGCGAACTTCGTATAACAGCTACTAACAGTTTGTATGGATTAAAGCATATTCTTCCCCATTTCCCTGCAATTTTCCCGGTTTTTGTATTCATAAAATATTTCTCCCGACAACAACTAACACAACAAAGAAAACTTAGTAAAATCGGTACGTCAGTTCAGGAGTGATAGGATAACTTTTTTTCCCTAAAGTTTTAAGTTCAAAGCAAAGAAAGAAGAAAAGAGGTCTAGGATGGTAATAGGATGAGCTTAAGTTTTAAAATTGGAAGTACGTACATGAGCGTCACTACCACTGCAAAAGTTAACCCCACATGTGGATCCGAAATCTGGTTTGTGCTCTACAGATGTGAAGTTGCTGAGAAAAGGTGCTGCTGTTGCTGATAAGGTTTCATTAACGAAGGTTGTAACTTCTCCCAGGGATGAAGATAATACTGCAAAAATATAAGTTTTGTATAATAAATTTTTGTAGACTTTATTAAAAAGAACACTGTCAGCAAAGTTTACATATGCATGGTAAAAAAATGTATAACATTTATAATGCCAGCGGAGTTTTAGCGCCTTCGTGAATGAAGATGGTCGTAATTTTTTCATTGTTATTGTATCTGTGTTTATATTGAGTGAAATTGGTTATTTTGGTGGGAATTACAATAATTTTGTTCAGTGAATGTGCACAAATGAAATAATCATGAAGAAATTAGTGTATCGGCTATTTCCTCGCTGCCGTCAAATGTCACTAGATGAACTTGAGTAACGAAGCCACCGTCACCGCGCCCTGACCTGAAATGACTTAGTACATAGTGACTGATGACTGTATAACAATTAACTAACTTGACATTGGCAAAGTAAGTCGTGAAAAACTATTGAATGCCATATTTTAAAAGGAGAAGAAGTAATGCCAACTGCTGTTGGCTGTATTTTTCAGACGGGGGAAGCTGATAACCAGTGTTGAGGCGAGTTTGGCGCCATCGAGAGAAAAAATGGTCAAAGTTTTTTCATTGAATTTCGTTTGAATTCATTTGAATTTCGTGTTGATATTGAGCGAAATCAATTTTGGTGGCATTTTGTAAATTTTGTTCAGTGAAAGTGCACAAATGAAATAGTCATGAAGAAATCTGCGTACGAGGGCCAAACTGAAAGTTTTTAGAACTGGCAACTTAAAAGCTTTATATTAAAAAAATAAGTTTAAATTTTGAAAATAGAACTCTTTACCAATAATATTGAGTATACATTTCATTCATTTGTCATTTGTTTTACGATTTGGCGGCAAATTGAAAATTGTCTGTGCACGTCAGAATGAATTTAAGCCGAGAAAATTTTCGTGCAATGATTTTTTATGACTTTCGATGTCATATAAGTCAACAAGAAAGTTATGATAGACTTCGATTGGCTTTTCACGATGAAGCCCCATATCGTGCCACAGTTTACAACTGGTTTAATGAATTCAAACGTTTTCGAACTAATCTCACCGATGATTTGCGTGAGGGACGGCCTTCTACAGCGACGACTGAAGACAATATCAGTGTTGTGCGGCGTATGATAGAGACTGACAAAAGAGTGACCTATCAGCAGAAGAGATCATCCCTGTCGTTCCAGGTTAATGCCTAAAAGCAGTAAAAAAACTGACCTCGATCTAGATAGGACGTCTACGTACACAAAAACGAGATTTTTTCTACATTTTGCTCAGATCCCGTTTTCAAATCCAAACTTGGTAGCAATGAGATTACTTTAGAAGTGCACTCTTTCAAATACAGTAATATTTTTTTAATCGGTTTAGAAATGACGGAGAAATCAATTAACATACACAAAAATACAGGCGTTGAACATATTCGTATAACCACCTTCTTGTTTTTGATACGGTTAAACTATATATTTTGTCGTATCTATTTGTTTTTTTTTTTATAACATTGGAAGGCAAACAAACAGACGGATTTCCTGATGGTAAGAAATTCCCGCCGCCTAGAGACACCAAAGGTGGTAATGGTGCGTTGCCAACCAGATGCCGGGATGTTAGGCCTCGAGCAAAAAAAGTTAACCGGCTACCTTACCCTCCGAACCGGAACACGTCATGACGTTATGGCGGCAGGAATAGGTAAGGCGGTGGTACCAATCCGGGTGAGTCGCTGCAAAACTCTACCACCTAGTCAGAAGTCACGGTGTTAATGACGTCAAGCCTATAGATGGGCTTGCCGTCGCTCGCCTTTGCCTGGCACAGAAAGGCAGATGGTCTATTCTACAAAGGAGCCCGGACCAACACGGGGGAAAACCTACACACTTACGTATCTTACACTACTTAATTACAGAAATAATTATAAATATCATTTTGTGATGGCGTAGTTGGTGATAATATAGAGTAAACTGTCCTTGTACCCGGCCTATGCCTTGTATCGGCCTTTTACACTTTTTTCATCATAACTTAAACCACAGTTATTCTAAAAAGTTACTTTGTATGAATAATTATACATAATTAATGATTAAACGAACTTACCTGTACGTGAAGTTCTATCATAATTATGTGTTTTGTGTTTAATAAATTTATTCTAGGTACTAATCTCTTGGGACTCGGCGCTGGTATAATCATAATCATCATTTATTGCAGGAAACAGGGTAGTTACATTGAGATGTTACAAAAACTATAGTTCAATCCTATTTAACTATTGACATGCAATAATTACAGTACAATATAAACAAATATTTAAATCCATATCAAAATCAATCAATCAAAATTTAAATAAGGGCCACAATTTCAAAATTACCATTTTAAAATTTTTCTTGCCAAACACATTTATTAACAGGTGACGTATAAATTTTAAATAAAGCTATTAAATGCACAATTCATTATTTATTACTAAAATTAAATCCAGTTTTGTAATACATTAATATACGATTTTATATACCTACATAAATATTTTCTCCACAATTGTTTCTACCGTATGTCCAAAGAGTATATAAATACTACGTAATAAGAGGCGGGACTTCCGTAGATACTTAGCAAACCTGAATTTTGTATGAAGTTTAGCTCAAAGTGACACATGTCACTTGACATAATATGGTGAAAAGGTATAACCCGTATAATTTGAAAGTAAGTCTAAAGGCATTCAGATGTAAGGCAACTAGTGTCATATGATTTAGGAGAATAAAAAACATAGCAAACTTATTTTTTTATCCTTTTTCTATATGAAAGTTGCGACAAACTGCGTATGTCACAAACAAATTAAAATTTAATGATGTTGCCAAGTCAAAGAAAAAAAATATGCTAATAATATCGACGGTAACGGTTACAATATCGTTGATATCGAGTTATTCATAATTACAGCTGTGCTGCTAAGAATATGATTATTTCATGTATTCGGTACCAATTTATATGCCGGCAATACTTCAAACTCATTAAATTTCATAAAATTAATATATTAAACGTATTACATACCTAATATCATTGATCATAAGTTTATGTAATTTGGCCACAATCGAACTTCTCTATATCTCTTAGTGACAAATTGTTTGTAGTCGTGTGCGAATAAGTTGAATTCGGCGGTATTTCGTGCTCAGATTCAGAGAAACTGCTTCAGACGGAAGTAAGATTTTAGGCAAGAAAAACTGTTTTAATTGCTTTAAAGCTTTAAATCGTATCGTTTCGTTTGAATATTAAATTTTCTTTAATTATGAGTGTCAAAATTAATGCTTATGTATTTATTTATGAAATATTTGCAAGGCCGGGGTTAGGAATAGTATATTACCAAAAAACCTAAATTCGGCCAGGTGATTCCATATTCCGACCGCTTTATGTTGACATTGAACATTAAGTATTTAAACGTATGCCCATAGACCACAGTAGTTTTATAAGTAATCGTAGTTGCAATTTATCAGAGTGTTTAAAAAGCGACTGCTCATTTGATTAAATATTTGTAAACACCGAACAGTAATCTAACATTAGCGTCTTAGCCTTGACAAAAGTTTCGGGGATAACATTTTATTGTTTTTGTTTTTAAATTTATAAGAATAAATTATATTTAATAAGAATGCAATAGAAATTTATAACTTTAAGTCCATTTTTATTGGCTTTAAAATTTACAGGAAGACTGCACTTAAACATAATGTAAGATATTAGGAATGTGGCAACTAAATTAAGCTAAGAGCTTTCACTGTTAATTAACTTGATCAATCATTATAAAAAGCACAATATTATAATCATTGACATTAATAGCAAAGTTTGCACGTTCTTCATTATATTTTTCTATAGGTGAAAATAATTTACGTTTTTATAATTTGAGCAGCTGAGCGTTTCATTTACTTTTTTTTTTTTTTGTCTGTTGTTTTGGAGGGCTTTTACCTATGCAGGTATGCCAGCCCTATGAATGCTTAAGGAAACTTAATAACAATGAATAAGAATTAATTATAAGTTTTACAAGAACATTTCAAATAGTTCCTTCGCTGTTCATTTACTTAGTTACTCGCTTGGCGCCCTATTAACTAAACATATGCCGATATTTGGTAAAATAGAGGACGACATTACGGTTTGTTCGGCCGATAAAAAGATAACCAGTCATGTTTGTAAATAAAAATTAATAGAAAATAAAATATGAACCAATCATATAAACGAAAAAAAAAGTATCTTCACGCTCATATCCCCGAAGAGGTAGGCAGAGGCACAACCAGGGCACCCACGACTAGCCGAAGATACTAAGTCCCATAATGTGATAGGTGGCAAGCCTATCGCGTTTACAACCGGGCACGTTTACAATCCCGACCAACATTTTTTTTTATTATAAAATTGGAAAAATCCAATTTTCTTTTTGTTGGCCGACCCGGGATTCGAACCCGGGACCTCATGCAGTCAAGTCCAACATCCGGACCGCTCGGCCACAGACGCGATATCATATAAACGAATTTAAAATATAGAACACTAAATCAACGCAGAACCTTAAAAATACACAAATCTATATTAAAATCCAATAATATTAAAAATAAAAGGAGTTTTTGGTTGAAAAATGTTGACATGGCCGATATTTAGCAGTTTTACTCTAATAAAGTAATTAAACGCAGTAAAACTGCAAAAAACCGTTTCAACTATTTCATTGGGTTTCCTGCAATATTGTTAATTGGAATCGAGTATGTTACTTTAGGTAATGTAGAACACAATACTGGCGAATTATAAACGTTTCATTTTTAGTATACTTACAATACATTAACTTCATCGGATTCGTTGAATTCATTTGTAACTACATGTTAATAATTCGCTAGTATTGTGTTCAAATGACCTAAAATGACATATACGATTCCAATTTCCAATTCGAATGATATCGAGATTCAAGAGTAACCCTACAGGTCGCGATTCGATAATTATATTTTAGAAAGATAGCGAAAGCGAAAGAAAGATAGCAAATGCCACCGAAATGATCTCATTACAAATGTTATCTACATACTACTAGTAGCTTTTGAGTTATACTTAATAATGCATAATTTATTAACTTATCTCTACGACCTCATCAATGATATGACTATAAGGGTCAGAACACAAAACTGCGTTGCGGCGCCGCGCCGCTAATCGTCGGCTTACGATGCGGCGTTGCGATGTCATAGACATGACTCTGCCATGGATCATCGTGAGAAAGTTGTTGCTTATTTGCAATTAAAAATATATTACTCACTTTAAATAAATAAATAGACACTATTTATATATAGCGCCGCTATAATCGGTAGTGACGCTGCTGCCAATTCTAGCAGCTCGGCGCCCTAACGCGGTTATGTGTTCTGACCCTTAAGTGTAGGTTAAAAACCACTTGACGGATCATGATAAAACGAATATGAAACCACCTTGATACCCTTTCTAAAAAAGAGCTATCAAAATCGGTTGGTTATTGGCGGAGTAATCACGAAACAAACAATACAAAAAACATGTAATCGAATTGAGAACCTGCTCCTTTTTTTGGAGTCGGTTAAAAATGAACACTACAGGATTATCAATATTAAATCAGATTATCTTTCTATATAGTCTTTGTAGATATGGTCTGAGTGCAACAGAAAAAACATTTGTCTTAAAAAATGTATCTTCCACCCATATCCCATAGATAGGCAGAGGTACAACCAGAGCACTTTTAGCTGTAGATACAAAACCCATAATGTGATAGGTGGCAAACCAATCTCCAATTGGGCCCACATCTAATCCTGTATTAGACAATTGAAAAAAAAATCTTTTTTTGTTTCATTTTTAATTTTAAGAGTACTTTTATTGAAAGCAAATTGCTTGTAAACTCATTATTGATAATATTGGTCTAGTTAAATTAACATTGTAGCTGCATTATTATTGTGAATAATAATAATAATAAATAAATATCCCTGGACAAGATACACAAATTGAATCTAACCCCAAACTAAGCAAATTATATGCTTGTGTTATGGGTATTAGTCAACGATACTAATACATAGAAATACTTAAATAGATATACCAGAATAAATTTAATATACACCCAGACCCGGAAATGAAGACATCTAAATGTTCATTACACAAATAACTGCCCCCGTCGGGAATCGAACCCGAGCGTCGCGGTTGGTCGGTGTAGTTAGGCGTGTACGCTAGCCACTCGACCAACGAGGCGGTCAATGTTGTATAAAGGCCTTTAAAGGCAAATCATCTGGAACAAAACAGATATATAGTTTTATTAACAATATCTAGTGATAAGCCAGTGGTGTATCTGTTTAAATAAATAAATTTGCCGTTAAAATTATGAAAACAATGCATTAACTTCTATAATAAATGCACCACCTTTACGTAAAATGTAGACTGTAATTTAATAAGTTAATTAATTTGTAATATTCGCAGATTTTATTAAATCAACATAATATTAAACACACTAAGTGATTCTTTAATGTCGAATTACAAATTTTAACTGATTAAGGGGCCATATACGCTAAAATACGTCAGCAGTTTACTGTTTTTTTCATACAAAGCAATCATGGATCTTGGTGACAAAAATATACAAGATTAACATGAATATGCTTTACTAGACTAGTGTTTGCAAAACACGGTTCATTTCACTTTGCTCGATAGAAAAAAATCATAAAGTTAACCCTTTTTTGAAAGCTTTTGCTTTCTGTCTACTTCAATTGTGAAAATATCGACACCAGATTTAACATAAACATAGATAAGTACTATACCTAAAAGATAAGTGTTTCAGTTTTTATACTTTTTTCAAATTACTTTTATAGTGTTAAAAATAGTGATTTGTCGCTTAAGACGTTTACTTTAGAGCGCAATATTTCATAGTAATCATGGAACGAGGGAGTGCGGTGATTGGTTCTTCTGGCTGACTGAGTATGGGGCCTTAAATATAGACAAAGAAATAGTTCCGTAAAGTTGTAAAATATCTAGCTCAAGGTAACCGGGTACAATCAGAAAGAGCCCGTCTGTGGACTAGCTGACTTTGCTAACATAACAAAGGACAATTCAATGAACAATATTAATTACCGGCCTTATACCTTACTTGGGAGACATATTTTTAGTCTGTTTCTTTTAAAAATAGGGTCAATCCGCCAAAGAGTGAGGTATGCAAGATGCAAGTAAGCCATTTAGTTAGATGTGTATCTTTGATGTTTCAAATTTATTGTTTTTTTTTCGTTTTGTTTCGTTGTAAATTTATAATTAACTGTGTACATTTTTTATAATCTGTCTCTATCTCTTATATAACTACAATACTGGTATGAATTTTAATGCGATTAATACCTTGTAATACTTTTATTGCTTGTTCTAAATTCTAGTACGCGTAATCAAAACTAGTTTCTGCTTTTAGGATTATTTATTTTGTCTAGTATTAGACGCATATTTATATTTTTAAGAGCACCATTACACAGTATTCTGCTAAATCTTGTTTCATACTCGAGGGTTGCCTTTAATAGATCGCTGACTTGGCAATAAGGTCGCCTTTGCATATCTTATAATTTAAGTTTTATTTGATGTTTTTGTAATTTCTCTGTATTTGGTGCACAATAAAGAGATATTGTATTGTATTGCGAACAAAAGTCTGCGTACAATCTTAGGTTAGGTTTTGTGTTGGTGTCCAAAATAAAGTCGTTTACGTTCATTCAGATTCGGTTATTGATTTTTTAATGGTTCTACGGACAAAGATAAGTTGTAAATTTTCCACAATAATAGTGCTACATTTTTTTAGTTAGATTGTATATTTTTTTGAAGTTGATCTTTTTTTACACGAAAATATTTACATCTATACCCTTCACCTTAGTACTATAAAGCAACCATTATTACTAGTGGTCGCCCACTGGTGGAAATTCGACCATAATAAATTTGTTATCATATCTTGTTAATAAAAACGCCATCTTCATTTCTCAAGACTAAATAAGTATTTTGTTTCCAAACTTTTGTTTGTTTTTGTGTGTTTGTGTGTGTGTGTGTGTGTGTGTGTGTGTGTGTGTGTGTGTGTGTGTGTGTGTGTGTATTTTGTTTTATTTATAGATTTAATGTACTTTATAAGCATTATTATTGAAAAATATTTGCGTTCTGCACTTCTCCTACAGATAACCTGTAAGTGTGCCAAATTTTATGCTCCTGCCTCCTCGCAATTTTCGTAAAAATGGGTCCAAAGTTTTGGCGTCGCGTACTAATATTACTGCGATACTAATATACTAGCGAACTTCCTATCTCTTGACTTGACATCTTCTAAACTCTTAGTAAAAGATTAAGTACTTTTTCCCATTTTTCTTTATAAGATGTTTCTCTTCGATCGATTTGTCTTCTCCTTACAATAATCCGTACACCTGGGATGCGATGACAACGCGACTCCTTTTATACATGTATTATAGATTATATTATAGATAGATTATATATTTACTCTGCAATATTTAACCCGGCAGTATGAAATATACTTTTACCTACTATATTCTGAACGATAAGTAAAAACATTTGTATATCTTACAAATTCAATACAACCCCGATCCATCCGTTACAGAAAAATACAACACAAATACCGTGATATGAGAGTTTTGTACAATGAAAGAAGTAACGTTTGTATAATCTTTTAAATATAAGGTTCTATAGACTTAAAAATACCACAGAAAATGTCTTGAATATATAACCTACAGCCGAGAACTATTCTTTTACATGACTCATACAAAAGGAACCTATTAAAACTGGAACAAAATTTGTATGTCTGTAACAGATTACCTCATAAACAGAAACGCGCAATAAAGCGTCTAGCTGTTTAATCCTTTGTACAAAATCACAGCCAGCCATTCTCTACATTGTAATAAAGTAATAAAAGTTAAAATTATTTTTATTGAAAGTAATTAAAGTTGAATGCATTAAGTAGTTAAACACTGTATTTAGCAACAACTTTAAGTACTTCCGTTTTAACACTTACTTTTATTTTAAGTGTTCAGTTATTGTTGCTTTAATTATATTTATATTTTATAACATTTTAAGTATTGTATTATATTTTAAATATACTATACTATATTATATTTTTAATATTTCGGTAATCGCCATTTTGACTTTTGCCCTTTTTTCCAATGTTGGCTTTGGCTATATGAGGTCACTGATTCGACTCCTGCTTTAGGCAACTAGAAATGTGTTTCTCCAATTTTTTTAATACAATGTTGTAATTGGACATATCCGGTTGCTAATACTTAGACGATTTTCTTTTATTCAAACGTTTTATCTTTTTTCTTAAAATTATATTTATTGTTAATATGTTATTTAAAAGCTTTTTGTGTTTACCTGTAAGTAGTTGTGCAATCAGTTCTTTGTTATTTTTTTTAAGTAAATTTAAATTATGTAGCAACTTGGATCAAATAAAAAAGGTAAACAAATCTAGGTATCACATTGTGGAACTGAAGTAACTTCGGTTAATAGTTACGATTGCATCGATCTGGTTGTACCTCTGCCTACCTCTTAGAGGACACGGGACCTAAGATATATTTTTAAAGTATCTTCACGCCCATATCCCCAAAGAGATACGCAAAACCACAACGAGGACACCCACGACTATCCGAAGACACTACGTCAAACAATGTAGTACCTAGATGGCAAACCTACCACCAACAGGACACATATAATCCCGGGAAACGTTATTTGTCTATAGGAAATTTAAGGTACACTTTTTGCTACCGGAAATCGAACCCTGGACCTCAAAAAGTCAATTCCGACTCCAGACCGCTAAACCACAAGGACTATACTTTTTCACCTGCTTTAAATACTATTTTACAGCAAAACCTGTTGTAAATGGACTGGTTTTAGTGAAATTTAGAATACATGTACTTACTTGCTGAGGACACTAAATTGCCCCAGATTTGAGCCATCTGATAGAACATGAAGAAGAGCCCGAAGAACCTCACCACGAGAACGTCCGCTGGAACACCAGATAGTTTTGCGTAAGGCTCAGCTACCTATGTAAAGAAAGTAAGTATTTGAGAGTTATTTAGACGTCTGATAACAACTAACTAACATGAAGTTCATCCAATAACATGCTACATGTGGATAACGTGGCGTCATGTCATTGGTTGAGGATTCAATTTTAGAATGTAGTTCATTTTTTTGTTGTAAGAAAAAATACTAGATTATAAGATAGTAGAAAGCAAAAATTGCGCCCCTGACCGGATTTGAAATTGTAACCTTTCGCCTCAAGTCGACAAATGTGTGCTTTGAGCTAGAAGCTAACCATTGAGCTACTGAGGATTCAAGACCCTCAGTGAAATGTTTAATTCCTTTCTTTACCCGTTAACGCGGCTAGCAAATATAGATACACTGTATTGAGTACCTACTGAATTAGTTCATCGTTACAGTTGAAATTGACATTTATATTGGCCATAACTTTTTTTAACGGCTTTTGTCCACTTTTATTTTAATGGGATTTCGCCAATGTCTGCATTGTGACTAAGACACGGTGGCCATAACTTTCGTTTCTCGCAACTTGAGACGAAAGGTTACAGATTCAAATCCTGTCAACGCGAAAATTTTACTTTCGTTAAAATTTATAGAAAGTTCACCTAAGCAGAGGGCAAATTTTAAAATAAAAAAATACCTTAATACGGTATAAGTTAAGCGACAAAGTAAAATATTTTTAGAAGTTTAAGGAAACTTAACGAAAATATAAATTTTACGTAACCATAAGTTAATTGGCATTCATAAGACAGGACAACATCTGTCAACTGGCTTACAATAAATATGTTATTATTTGCATTAAATAAAGTGGAAATGATAACTTAAATTGAGTTCACATTTCTCAGCGGATTCGGCATTAATTTTTTATTACGGCATTATCCAGACGGTTGTAATTGCGACCCAATAACGCCTTCCACAAAAGTGACCTTGGTGGAAGCTTTGTTTGAAACAAATCAAAATTTGGATTAAATCTACATTCCATACGGATGCAAACCAATGTCTTAATCCGTGTAGAACACTTATTGGTTCACAAAACTAGATTTTTAGACATTTCATTGTTCGTAGATACCGGAACTCGAAAACGATTTAGAGTCTAGACTATACTAAAACACAGATCACGTACGAGCTATTTTTATCTGTCACAGATGTAACGAGGGAAATATCTGTATAACCTCGATAATAGGGTTGCCAACTTTTATCTGAGGAATCGTATTTTATTAACCTATTAATAATCTTGTTTTTAAAAACAATTTTAGAAAAAACATGTATGAACGTTTCAATATTTTTCAATTTATTTTTCTCATGCTAGTCCTTGTCCGGGAAAAGACCATCTGACTTTCTAATAGGCAGCTCTGAATATGCGAGCAAAGTTTATTGTCTGTGCTGTGAAACAACTTACCCAGGTAGAGATCTACCGCCTTACCTATTCGTGTGACTCTTTCTAGTTCCCGTCTGGAGCTAAGGGCAATTGTTAGACTTGCACAATAGCCTAATTACATCCATGCCACTGGATCGCGGTACACCTACTATATATATGGTGTCCATAGGCAGTAATATCACAGTAATCTCTTACCATCAAGAAACCCGTATAAGCATACGGGTTTCTTGATGGTTCGCTAATCGTTTATATCAAAAAATATTTTTTATGATATTCAAGATCAGAACGATCGTACATCTAAAGCGAAAAATTCGTATAAATACGATTTATATTATACGTTTGACAACACTGATCGATAGTTGATACACAGTCGAATTCGCTAAGCTAATAATATTCTCGATTAAGTTCAAGTTCAAGGCCCCGATGATCTTCTGATGAGTAAGATACTGTTTTAAATGACACAGAACTTTTTTTTTAAACATGACATTATGTCTGACTTAGATACTGCTTTTCAATGACATTAAACCTTAATTTTTTTAAATGATGTCTTGTTTGTAAATCTTACATCTAAAAATAAATTCCCATTTCCTTTGGTCTTTTTCCGATCTTGACAATTTTTATTTGTGTGATAGTTATTGTCAGGAGAAGATATTCCCTTATGAAAAAAAAAACTGTGAAAATAGTAGAGAAAACGGGGAAAATAAAATTGTTATTCTCCCTATGCAAACTGTTGGTAATTATCAATGATAAGCTATAATATTTCTTGATGGTAAGAAATTCACGTCGCGTAGAGTCACGAATGGTGGTAATGGTGCGTTGCCAACCTAAGTCCGGGTTGTTAGGCCTCAAACAAAAGTAAATATGTCGGCTACCTTATCCTCCGAACCGTAATACGACAACAGCAAGTGCTGACGTTATGGCGACAGAAATAGGTAAGGCAGTAGTACCAATCCGGGTGAGTCGCTACGAAACTCAACTCCCCAGTCAAATGTAACGGTGTTAGTGTCGCTAATCCTATGCTTGCCTTTTACGAGCTGCCTGGCAGAAAAGCAGATAGTCTATTCTGCAAATGAGCCTGGACTAACACGGGGGTGAGTCGGTTTTTGCAGTTTTACTGCGGTTATTTATTGTTTGAAAAAGCTAACGTGATCGAGATGGTTCTTCATTACAATTTGTAGGGTTAGTATGTCACCGGATCTTTTTAGTGTGAGGCCGCGATTCCAATCCGGTGGTAAATTATAAAAATGTCGACGCGCACAGGTACCACTTGTATGGTTCACGTGAATAAAGTTTTTCTGATTCTGATCCTGAAAACTTAACTTGGCGTCTTCTTAAGAATAATTAAAGAATAATTTTTTATCCAGTGTACAGTTAAAGCTAATTTCTATAATTTTGCTTTAGTCAGGAACTAACTCTATTTATTTTATTTTTTATTAAGAAAATATCTAGCAACAGTCAACACTATCCTTCATTGTACGTTAATGGAGAAACCCAGAACATTTCGTTTCTATAAATAGATTCAAATATTTTACTTAAAATTTCACATTTTATATTTATCTGTTATGTTTTATAGATCAAATTTTGAAGCGATATTCAAATTGTCTTTTCCTTATACACATTCTTATTCTAACTATTAGATAAAAACTGGTGTCACATAGGAAGTAGAGCTACACTGTTCTGAAGTCATATTTTTTTATGAGACGCTTTTTCGAGGAACATCAGATTCATTCTAAATTTCAATATATATATAAATTCGGGTTTGTTACAACACTTATTACTCGAGTTCTGCTAGACCAATTTTCATTAGTTGGATTTAACTCTGCCCCGAATAGCAGAATACATCTTAAAAACAAAAAAAAATGAAAGATGAATCGTCTATAAAATAACGTCGTAATAGTTAAACCAATTAGGCTCAAAATTGATGGAGAAGTAGCTTAGAACCGGGAAAAAGACATGGGGAACATTTTATTCCTTACAACAGCGAGGAAACTAGGAAAAACGATATTTTAATTTTTCCCATACAAATTGAAGAGCAGAACGAAGTTTGCCGGAACAGCTAGTAGATTATTAAAATTTAACTTTTCATGTGTAATAAGATATCTAACAAGTGGTTGTCCTGATGATATTACTGAACACCGTTGACGTTACTGGTGCGTCACTATTTTTACTGTTGCACTCGTTGGCCACACTACTTGCTGCCCTATCCATCATCATGGAATACGACAGCTATAAGCACTGTCTGGCTGGAATAGGGTGATTTTACCAATCGGCACGAATTACCACTTAGTACTCTAACACCTAACTAAAAAAAAATATCTTCACGCCCATATCCCCGAAGAGGTAGGCAGAGGCACAACCAGGGCACCCACGACTAGCCGAAGACACTAAGTCCCACAATGTGATAGGTGGCAAGCCTATCGCCAACCGGGCACATATCCAATCCCGAGTAACATTTTTTTTATTAGAAAATTGGAAAAATCCAGTTTTCTCTTTTTGTTGTTCCAATTCTCTTTTTGTTGGCCGACCCGGGATACAAACAAGGGACCTCATGCCGTCAAGTCCAACACCCGGACCGCTAGACCACAGAGGCGATTTAAGGTCCTAAATAACCTAATTAAAGTCTCTAAACTTATGCCAGATTTGTGTTAGGGACTTACTGTCGAGACTGCCAGCAATCAAAACAGTTAACTCTTGATACTCACTGCCTACTCCGAAAGGGACTTATCTTAAAGGAATATATAATTACCACGGATAAGTAAGTACACTTGGCACACCAGAGCGGGCCCCCACCGAACCCCACCATCATACCAGCAGGCACCAGCGTGTGGAGGCGAGGGTAGAACTGTGCCACGATGAACGGCATGTACGCGATGAAGGATATCGCCACCGTCCACTTGCAGCCCAGCCATCTAGGGAAAATAATGACATTAAATAAATATAGCTGTCCCGGTGTTAGTCCGGGCTTCTTTTGCAGAATACACCATCTGCCTTCCAGCAAGGCTGCTCGTAAAATACGAACGTGCTCTACTAGGTGGTAGAGTTTTACAGCGACTTGTTTAGATTGGTACCACCGCCTTTTCTATTTCTGACGCCATAACGTCAGCGCTTGCCGTTGACGTATTCCAGTGCAGAGGACAAGGTAGCCGATAACCTTACTTTTGCTGGAGGCCTAACATCCCGGCCTAAGGTTGGCAACGCGTCATTACCACCTTTGGTGTCTAGGCGGTGTGAATTTCTTACCATCAGGAAATCCGTCTGCTTGTATGCCTTCCAAGATGATAAAAAATATTTGGATAGGCATCGATTAGCATTAGAAAAATCCGGTGCATGTCCTTTCTTTTCTCGTAAAAAACGTAATCATGAAAAAATATTAATGAACTGATGTACTTCATTGAGTACTCTAAGGTTCAACCTGGTATTGCAGTCTTTACTGAATAGCGATACAGATGATAGTATCAATTTAACTTTAGTCTTTGTTTGTTAAGAAGACGGTAAGTGCGTATACATACACATACATACATAGTATGAAACAAAGTCACTTCCTCTGTCCCTACATCCCTGTGTATGCTTAAATCTTTAAAGCTACGATACGATGCGGTTTTGTTTAGTAGATAAAGTGATTAAAGAGGAAGGTTTTTATTTATATTTTATAACCGTGCGAAGCCGGGGCGGACCGCTAGTATTCTTATATGTATTCTTGCGTCGAATGTTTCAAATTATTAGGAAAATTAAGCGCAGTAAAATTGCGAAAACCGACTTCAACTATTTCATTTAATACCACGTCGCAATCTTCAAAATGGTTCCGCATAAACTTTATCAATGTCCTAATTGTAGTTTTTGAGTTACACTCAGTAATGCATACATACATTTTTCACTTACATCGTCAAGATAAGTGAAAAATTAATACACTATTAACATACTTCAAAAACTAGGTAATTTACTCTGAGTCAAAAATTATAAGTCGGATCATGATAAAACTAATATAGGGACATAACAAAATCTTGACCTATCTTTCTTAAAAAGAACCATCAAAATCAATTGCTTCTAACAGTAATGGCGTAACAAACATTGAAAAAACACAGTTGACTTGCGGACCTCTTTCTGTTTGGAGACGGTTAAAGTTACACAATTAAATATAAAATATAATATAAATAAAGAAAAAATCGGAATTTGATCGGCAAAATTAGACATGTCGACAAAGGAGACAATAAAGTTTTGTTGTGGTAATGTCAAAGGTGTGGATAAAATAAATAAAAAGATTAATTAATATGGAGTAAGCAACTGCAAGGTCCGTAATTCGGACATTTGACAATCGATTCTCTCTGCCTAACCCACAATTGACTTGGCGTGAAGTATTTGTTTGTCTCTCTGTGTGTGTGCGCGCGATAGAGAAAACTACACATTTATGAATTAAGGAATAGACATGTGTGCGACAGCGCTTGCCTCAGTACGAAACAGGATAATAAAAGCACTGCGCACTAATCGTATAACGAAACGGGATAGGTCAGCTTCGGCGGAGCAAGTGGACTGTATATTCTTAAAAGAAGACCAGCCACCCGAATGAACAACCATTGAAGTAGCTTTTCTTATCTTCCTTTATTGAGGAAACCACTATCTACTACTGGGCAGGCTAACACCAGGAGAGATTTTTTCTTGCTTGAGAACTACTTCACCTCTCTTCTTTTGAGGCTGTTGCGCGGTTAAACGCTCGCACTACACCGAATACACGGCGAGATCGCGCCGTATTTATACGATTTCGACGCGAGCTCCCGTGATGCGTATAAGGAACAATATGCTCTCTTGGTGGTATTACATAGTTGCCACTCTATTAATTCTTTAAACTTACAGTGTTGCCATACTAAAATATTACATTATTTGTAGCTTATTATTTACTTATTTTATCTTTAAATATCTTTGAAAATAGCTTATTTATCTAATTTAATTATATTTATGTACTCTTTTACATTCATTACCTACTTTTATAATAATAAGCTTCAAATCCCATACGGGCTACTTCTATTAATCTATAGTTACGAGATCTCTTTATTTCTTACTCATTATGTTTTGAGATCTTAATGGTAACTAACTCTCTTAACTATCGACGGGTCAAAGACTTGCCTCTGACCCTACTACTCATAGGTTACTTTTTGAGGACCCTTATTCTATAATGAAACACAAACAAAATAAACTTTATTATTCCAGACAAGACAAATAGTAAAACAAACTTAAACGATCTTATAGCTAAAGTACAATAAAATAGTGATAAAATACATTTAAATTGTAAACAGTAAACCTGATTAATAAACAATGAACATTGATCACTATTACTTGGTTCTCGCACTTTAGTTTTATTCACTGCACTGCACAGGCACTTATTCACTTTTACACTACTAATGACCGTGGACGTTATTGGTGCGTTCTGTCCTGCACAAGACAAGAAAGTTGTTATTTACGCCCTAGGCATGAACGCTAACTTCACAATCAACGAAACATTGACTCCAAATACACCCTGCTTAAATGCACCAAAGATGAAAGTGGTACATTGCTAATCTCAAGCTGAAATCAACTTTAGTAAGTTTACTAAATAAAAAAAAGTATCTTCCCATATCCCTGAAGAGGTAAGCATAGGCATAACCAGGGTACCCACGACAAGCCGAAGACACTAAGTCCCACAATGTGATAGGTGGCAAGCCCATCGCCAACTAGGCACATATCCAATCCCGAGTAACATTTTTTTTATTAGAAAATTGGAAAAATCCAGTTTTCTTTTTGTTGTCCGACCCGGGATTTGAAACCAGGACCTCATGCAGACAAGTCCAACAACTGACCACAGAGTTTACGAAATCAAGCACTGACTGAATAACTACAACCTAACGATTAAAATGTTAATCCGTTGGTAAAATTTTGAAATTTTGAAACCTAGGTTTTCACGTCCTATCGGATTCTACGGATCCAGTAACCGCGGCAAACGCTAGACCCAACTCAAACAATTACCAACAAGAGACTACATTACACTGTCGCTGACGGCGACGAAGATTCCTCATGCTTCTCCATCAAGTCCACCCAGTAACCAGAACGCAGCACCAAGTCGGGGTACGATCTCGCTGGCGTTGTAAGGAACAGTCCAATCCATTAATGATGTCTCGGACTGAGCATTCAGCTCGACCTACAAAGCCCGGTAAAGTTGTAAAAACCACGAGTTTTTTTTTATATATAAGAGGAGGCAAACGAGCAAGTGGGTCACCTGATGGAAAGTGATCACCGCCGCCCACGGGCATCCGCAACACCAGGAGTATCACAAATGCGTTGCTGACCTTTAAGGAATGAGTACGCTCTTTTCTTGAAGGTCCCCAAGTCATAATTGTTTGGGAATACCGCCCTCGGTAACTGATTCCACAAAGATGATGTGCGAGGTAAAAAATGTCTTCGGAATCGCACAGTTGTATCAAGATGGTGGGCATGATACTTTAAACTCTGTCGCGAAGTCCGAAGGTGGAAATCAGCGGCTGGAATTAAGCCAAACAACTCCTCAGAACATTCCCCATGATAGATGCGGTAGAAAACATTGAGGGACCCAACATCTCTACGCAGCGCCAATGGTTGGCATCACATTAGTCATTCCACATAAAAAAAAAAAACAACATAGTCTTGGTTACGGTATTAGTTACAAACAATCATCAACCTCAAGATAGGTATATGGTAATTTGGCCAATTTTAATCAACATGGAGGAAAAAAGCTCTAAAAGACGTTCATACGGACGGTAGGTAATTAGAATGTTACCGTTAAAATATGAAAACAATGCGTCCGTATCTTAGCAACAGCATTGACCTAAAAGGATCAATTTAAAGTGACCACTCGACCTCCCGCCGGCACGACAATACTTTTGCGATCACCGATTAGATAATAAATCTTATGTTTGATCATATGAGGTTATTACATACTGTGCGACCAACTTATATGTCCAACAAACGATGTCGCTAGTGTGACTTTCAGTGTTTTTGATTGAGAATCTTACCAAAAAAACAGTCATAGAATAACAAACTATTAAAAAATGTAACTAGTTCTAGGAATTTCATTTCCGATGCTTACAACTCAGAAACTAAAATAACTATAAGCTACTGAATAGGTAAGTACGTATCTCTACTGGTACCGTATTATTAATAAACAAGGAGTTAAGTACTCCAAGTTGGAACCTTGTCTTATAGACCTTATTAGTAATAATGATATTATAGTTTGTATCACAACGTAATAAGTTGTTACGTTGTGGTACAAACTATAATATCAGCTGAATTTTACTCCCACGTTAGTTCATGTTTAGTAATTAGACGGTAAGTGTCCCATTACTCCTAAGATATATCCCTATTAATATTATAAATGCTAATTTAAGTTTGTTTGCAATGGTAGCAACTACGTAGCTAATCGCCAGAAAACGTTATACACTATTCTTGGTTTTATAATTAGCATAGGATAATACTACTTATTTAATTACTTAAATGCGAGCGAAGCCGCCGGTAAAAGCTGGTTGAAATATATTTATGATCAAAATAAATATATAAAAATATATGTTTACCGATTACCCTACCGTTCACCATTAAATACTACTCGAATATCGAAGCGATTATATCCCTGGATTATTGTTTATAAATTAGAACAAAATACTTAGTTCTTGGCAAATAGAAATACTTCAAGTCAGTTGCATTGCCAACCCGAGGCAAGAACATTTTGTCTATCATATAATAGATACTGTTCCGGTGAACGTTGTTCCATCCCTTTAGTTTGGGTAGGAAAAATTAATATGTTTGTTTTCTTTGTTTCCTTGAAGTCTAACGGAACAAAAAGAATCCTTTGTCTCCCCAACAATTTCCAGCCAATTCGGTTTTGCAGTGCTTAAGTTATAAAATCGCCTCTGTGGTCTAGCAGTTCAGTTGTTGGACTTGACTGCATGAGGTCCCGGGTTCGAATCCCGGATCGGGCAACAAAAAAGAAAATTGGGTTTTTTCCAATTTTCTAATGTTGCTCGGGATAGGATATGTGCCCGGTTGGCGATAGGTTTGCCACCTATCACATTGTGGGACTTAGTATCTTCGGCTAGTCGTGGGTGCCCTGGTTGTGCCTCTGCCTACTCTTCGGGGATATGGGCGTGAAGATATATTTTTTTAAGTTATAAAAAGTGTTAGTATAACGACTTTCTTTTGTACAATCTAATTTTAAATAATAGTTGTATCATATATTACCAATTATAATCTATAATATAAAAATGAATTGCTAAATTTGTTGGTAAGCGCATAACTCTCGAAAGACTCAACCGATTTGGCTAATTCTTTTTTTGTTGTATTAGTTATTATCAGAAGAAGGTTCTTATGAAGAGAAAACCCGGGAAAGTTGCAGGGAAGATGGGTAAAACAATACTTTATTTTCCCCATACAAACTGAACGGGTGCAACGAAGTTCGCCGGAACAGCTAGTCTATAATATAAAATGAATGAATGCTAAATGTGTTGGTAAGCGAATAATTTCTGAACAACTGGACCGATTTGACTAATTTTTTTTTATTTTGTTACTTATTGTCAGGAGAAGGTTGTTACGAAGGGAAAAACGGGGAAAGTTGCAGTGAAAATGGGAAAAATAATACTTTATAATATTCCATACTGAACCAGTGAAACGAAGTTCGCCGGGCCAGCTAGTAACAAATAAATATCCCTGGACAAATCACACAAATTGAATCTAACCCCAAAGTAAACAAATTATATGCTTGTGTAATGGATGTTAGTCAACGATTGTAATACATAGAAATGCATACATAGATACCAGAATAAATATTAACACTAAGACCCGGAAATGCAGACATCTAAATGTTCATCACACAAATGCCTGCTCCCGTCGGGAATCGAACCCGAACCTCGCGGTTGATCGGTGTAGTTAGGCGTGTACGTTAGAAACTCGACCAACAAAGCGGTCAAATAATATAAATTAAAGTAAATTTATATCCTATCATCGGATTATAAGAGTTCGCACCTTAGTGGAGTTTAAAAAACCTTCAACAACAAAAAACAATTCCACTTTTACGAAAATTTTTGCTGAAACTATTTTAATAAACATATTTTCCTTTCTGAAATAGAAAGTGAAGTTCGAACTTGCATACCACAAGTTGAAGGTTTCCTCGCGAGGTCTCATTGCGAATTACTTGTATAATTAGTTATTACAATTATATCACTATTGTTATGTTAACATTATTATTACTACTCATTTTTGCAATTAGTGGTTGCTGGCGTTGAGACTACTTGAGGTTCGGGTTCGAATCCGGTGTTGGGGAAGTCAAAATGTGTTCAATTTCCTACTAAAAAAACAATGGTGCCTGGATTTGATAAATACCCAGCACATTGTTGGACTAACGCCTATTCTTGTGTATCTTGGTTGCACCTTTGCCTGAGGTAGGGTTGCCACCTGTACAAGAGTGTCCGCTTTTTCATGCAAGCGTACTTTATGAATCCACAACACTTTACAGTACAAAATGCTCATTATTCTTAAAACATTGGCTCGTCACTTTTAAAAATTACTTATTAGACTATATCAAAAGCCATAAAAAGTAAAAAATACGTTTTGAAGACAAATTTCTAAATACTAGTTTTAAACTTTTTACTTTTTCGTCGAACTAAATTAAAAAAAAACCTAAACCGTCTTTCAAAAAGGTGGCAACCCTAACCTGTGGCTAAAATAAAAGTAGAAATCAAATTCGCCTATTCTACAGATGATGAAGCTTGTACTTACTTAATGACTATAGCTGGCAGGAAGATATTAGACAGAATCAGCGAAAAGTAAATGGCGGCCAGAGTGAAGGTGCCGGCTCCAGCGTCAGTGTTCACCGAGCTCTGGAGATTGGCAGCCCCGTGGAACGCTGTGAAGTGTATCATGAACGCGAACCCAAGAACGAATATGTTCCTATTGATCCGCCATTTTTCATTTGTTCCGAACACCACGGAGTTGCTCGGCATTTTAGACTACCTGTAAAAACAATTAAAGGTAATAATAGTAAAGGCAATAATAATAGGAACAATTATGGAAATTCTAGTCTATTATCTAAGTTGCTAAAATCGCCTCAATAGTCTAGTGGTCTGGTATTAGCGTTGACAGCATGAGATCGCGGTTCAATCATGGTTGTGATTAAAATATAGATTTTCAATTTCCTTATTCAAACAACGCTGCACTTTATTAGATATACCCTATCATATTGTAGGAACCTCAGTACCATAGGCGTGAAAATGCTTTTTACTCTAAAATGTAATATTCTTTTTAGTTGTTCTTGTGGTCGCCCATTGGTCGAAATTCGACCATAATAAATTTTAATATCTTGTTGATAAGAACGCCATCTTCATTTCTCAAGACCAACTACTTTGTTTCCAAACTTTATAGTGCGCCATCTGTGATCTTTTGTCGTTATCATCAATATATATTTTGTTTGTGTGTGTCAAATGCATGGTAGTGTGGGTAATGTTTTATTTAGTGATTCAATGTACTTTGTAAGCATTATTATTAAAACATATTAGCGTTCTGCACTTATCCCACCCATAAACTATAAGTGGGCCAAATTTTATGCTGCTGTGTCCGCGCTATTTTCGTAAAAAGGAGTCCAAGATTTTGGCATCACGTATTAATATATAGATTAGTAGAATCAACTGGACGTTGTTTTATTTATAGGTACAAAAACAATTTAAAAGTTTGAGATTACGGTGAATGTGCGTGCGTGCGTGTGTGTGTGCGTGTATACGCGTGTTTGTGTCACTATATAGGTATGGCTTAAAAACTTTTGAACGAATGGACCTATTCCGATTTTTTTTTGTTTGACAGTTCGTGTGATCGAGGTGGTTCTAAGTTACATTACAAGCAGGTTAAGTCGGGGTTTAATGTAACGTTTTGATTTTAATGTTACGTTGTATTTCATTTGTCACTTTTATTTTTATTACAATTTAGTAGTAATATTTTCAATGTTTGCCACAGGGTTTTAAACAGTAGTATCTAAACCAATGACTTACAACATTGCTAATTAGCATTTGATTATAATATTGTAGTCTTCAGCTTAACAACATTACAAGTCTGAGTGATCATAGTGATTTTATTATTTTTTTTGTACTTTGTTTTAAGTTTTTGCTTAAAATACTAACAGAAATTTCAAAATGTATAAAACAAGTTGTTTAAAAAAGGAATCTTTATATTCATAGTTAATTAGCGATAGGCTGGCCACCTATCACACTGCGGGACTTTGTGCCTCTGCCCATCTTTTCAGTAATATGGGCGTTAAGATACCTTTTTTCAACTTAATTGGTTGAGCATAGTTGCTTTAAAATTAAGTTACAAAAATCCACCCACGTACATATAGCTACATTGCAATTTACATATTATATGATTCGATATAATTGCACTATTAAAAGCCTACTTTGCAATTAATTTAATTGTTTTTATTCCTTGGTGGTTCATACTTTTCATGTATTGCAATAGTTACAACTCACTAGAATTGATATTATTTCGATTATTCATATTCCAATAACTGTTGGTAGGTTGCAAACACGGAAACAATTAATTCATTCAATTGAATATTTATGATTTTATTTCAAATTCAATTATTATTCATTCAATTATATGACGTCATACCATAACAAACATGGCGACTGCAAAGGCATTTTTACTTGTTTTAATTTTCATTTTTTGTCAGGACAAAAAAATCTTTATTCCATAGTTAAATCAAGCAAACTCGTTAGTAATATCTATGTACAAAAATTAATCCTCATTTTGCGTGGTCATTGTATCACGCCTGAACGGATGGAGCGATTTTACTTATTATTATTTATTGTGTTAGTTATTGTCAGGAGAAATTTTTATGAAAAGAAAAAAACGGAAAATTTGCGGGAAAAGGGAAAAACAGTGATATAATCCATACATACTGTTAGTAATGTCAAATTCAAGCGATACGAAGTTCGCTGCGACGGCTAGTAGACAATATAAATAAGTGCATATAAACGAAATTACTTTCACCCTGAATAGAAATAAACATTTAGAAAATGAGCGATCTAGCCCCAAAGTAAGCGAATCATATTATTCTTGTGTTATGGCTGTTGAACATAGATACTAATACATAGAATTGCTTATGGGTCAATGTATGCTAAAATACGTCAGCAGTATAATGTTTTTTTCATACA
>NJDD01000685.1:44558-89959 GCA_002245505.1 Calephelis nemesis | reverse complement strand
CCTTACCTATTACTGCCGCCACAGTGACTCTGTCATGTACCGGTCTGGAGAGTAGAGTAGCCGGTAGCTTTGCACAACAGGCTGAACATCTCGCCAACAGGTCAGCGACGCACCCCTAACATCTATAGTGTTTATTTTATAGGCCACGGCTATCTCTTACCATCCAGAGAGCCGTGTGCTTGTTTGCTGACCTGTCACATAAAAAAATTCAATGGGATAAACCACTCATTTATCGACGTCAGTAAGAGACGACCCACCACTCTCGTGTTGATCTCGGTTACTATGTTATTCCACATAATTGTACTGATAATATTTTATTACTAGTTACAAAATTGTTGTGCGGCAGCAACCCCGGATTAATACCACCACTACATCAAGAGTGTGGCTTGTTCTCCTGATGTTGGCGTGGTATTACAGCACATGATACATTTTATTTCGTATACTTATACCATCGTTCACTAACATTGACCTAACCAATCAATACATTCAAAATTATATTCATTTGTCTTGTAATGAAAAGGATCTTCTATAATATGCCGATAGTTAGCCGATCCTATGATTTGAGGTTTCGTAAAAATCTATCTTAATACAGGGTTACTGGTAACTAACGCATAACCTTTCTAAGGCGGCTTTAGTACATCGAAAGCAAAAACTTTTGTTCTCTAAAGTACCCGTCATGAGAAGCTGTAAATTATGTAAACAAACATCTTTTACCAAGTAATTATTTTTACTTCGAGACAGTAATGAACTGACCATATTCAATCGAAATAAAAATATAGACGGGTTATATGAAAGTAACAACCTACCTAATTTAGTCGGATCATATTTAACGAAAGCAAAAACTTTTGTTCTCTAAAGTACCCGTCATGAGAAGCTGTAAATTATGTAAACAAACATCTTTTACCAAGTAATTATTTTTACTTCGAGACAGTAATGAACTGACCATATTCAATCGAAATAAAAATATAGACGGGTTATATGAAAGTAATAAAACAACCTACCTAATTTAGTCGGATCATATTTAACGACTGACGTTTGAGTTTCTTGGTACGGGGACGCGCCGGTCGCTGGGAATGCAAACCTTCGGTTCGCCATTTTGAAATAAACGCCTCATTCAAGTTTCGAATTTTTCATTGCTTTGTTAAAATTGCGGATTTGGTTGTTATTGTCGATTTTGTTATCTTTTCGTTATCACTTTATTATTGTAGTTAGTTTTGTTAATTGTTGCCTTAATTTTATAGTTATTGTTCCCTATTTGTTATTGTGTACTAACGTACAATGGAGCCAGTACCCAGTACATCTAAGGAAATCAATTTGCCACGAAAAAACGTCAAAAGATACGTAATTTATTATACATATTTATATAATTAGTTAATTAAATTTATTTTTAAATATTTAAAAAAATACTTTTTCCTTTGAACCAAATGTTGTTGACTCCCGAACGTTTGTTTACATAATTTACAGCTTCTCGTGACGGGTACTTTATACAAAAAGTTCATCGTCCTTTGACAAAATGTATGGAGAACCAAATTCTTTTATTTTGATTGATGATTTTCTATAAGTTGTAGTTGTAGGTGATAGAGCTCAGCAGCGACTCGTCCGGATTGGTACCACCGCCTTACCTACTCCTGCCGCCAAAACGTCATGACGTGTTTCGGTTCGGAGGGTAAGGAAGCCGGTAAACTTACTTTTGCTCGAGGCCTAACATCTTGGCCTCAGGTTGGCAACGCACCATTACCACCTTTGGTGTCTCTGGGCGGCGTGAATTTCTTACCATCAGGAAATACGTCTGCTTGTTTGCCATCCAATATCATAAAAAAAAACAAAAGTTGTTGCTTTTGATGTAATAAAGCAGCACTAGTAAGGTTATGCGTTTAATGGATTCCCATTTTGCGTGGTCATCGCATGAAACCAATTTTGCTACTTATTTTTTATTTATTGCTTATTGTCAGAAGTTATATGAAGAAACAAACTGGAAAATCAGGAAAAATAATAATTTATTTTTCCTCGTAAACACGTTGGTAGCAGTTAATGTCAAGCGATACAAAGTTCGCTGGGTGGGCTAGTACTTAATAAAACCAGCAGTTAAGTAGATAATAAGTCATTTTTAATAAGCCTTGGTGAGCTAAATTTATCGTACCCTCAGAAATGACAGTGTAATTACAGGTGTGATGCTTTATCGCACAATTTGCCCATCACCCTGTTTCTCGTGTCACTGTGTCGCGGCTTACGCTCTGATTCCCACTGTGACATATTTACAGGCCCCCGCTATGTGCCCGTTCGTAGTTATATCCGAAGGGCTAGTATGCGCAAGTAAAGAAAAATGTGAACTTGTTTTTTTTGTTGGACTTCTAGAGACAAAAAAAGCATACTTCACAAACAGTTATGACAGCTTTATTTATATTTTTTATCTCTCCGTTTTTACCTCTGTGGTCTAGCGGTCTGGGGTCAGACTTGACTTCTTGAGGCCCCGGATTTGATACCTAGGAAGGGGACAAAAAATAGGGAACGATTATTTTCGATTCTCGATTAAAATTAACGTTGCCCGGGATAAGACATATCTTATCCCGGGCATAACCGGGCACATAGCCCGGTTGGCAATATGCTTGCCATCCTTCAAATTAGAGTACTGAATACCTTCGGCTAATCGTGAGTTGTTGTATCTATAAAATCTGTGGTGTTTGTATGTCCCATTGTATTTTAGCATCAGGAGATTTGCTTGTGCGCTGTCTTAGACCTTAAAATAATTACTGTCTACCTCTTCTAGGAACGTGAAAAATACTTAAAATACGGATTTAGAGCAATCCATACGATATTCTTAAAAAAATATCTTTACGCCCATATCTCCAAAGAAATAGGCAGAGGCACAATCAGGGTATCCACGACTAGTCGAAGACTAGTAGTGACAGGTGGCAAGCCTATAGCCAGCCGAGTACATATCCAACTCTGGGCAACGTTATTGTTATTAGAAAAAATACGCATTTTTTATTATTTTGTTGCCCGATCCGGGAATCGAAAAAGAGATCTCTAGAAGTCAAGTCCGGGGCCAGACCGCTAGACCACAAATGTTATATTTATCCAAAAATTCATGAACTTAAATAATATTACAGATTATTATGTAATTGCATAGTGCTCTAGTGACTGAATTTTCCGCCCCAAATATCTTTGAAAGTTTCCGTCCGTTCGTTCTGATACTAATGTAATAACCAGTAACAGTAACAGTAATGCCAACGCGAAAAAAGTACGCTTGAGTAAAATTATTTTCACAGATTTCAATATTTCATAAGAATCCTAACGTCTACGGTACTTCAGAACTAATACTCGGATGTTTACGAACTTAAAACATTGAAAGACGCATGAAATCATTATTTCCACAATTTATAAAGAAGAATCGCTTTTGCAGTTTAGAGGTCCATTGGACTAGACTTTAAGTAGTCTTGAGTTTGGCAACAAAAAACAACAGACAAATGCGAGGACTTAACACTACCTTTGTCCAAGATTGGTATTGTTTTTCCCATTTCTGCTGAAAAAATTTCAGTGATATTTATTGAAACGGCTTGAAATGAAATTTATTTGCTATGTATATGCTTTCAAAGCTACAGAAGATATTTGTTTATATACTAACATATTGTACTACATTTTGGTGTGCAAATATTAAAATTACACATTTTTTTATTCAGAATGATAACATATCGTGTTTAAATATTCAAACAAAATTTTAAAGTTTGATTAAATTAAACCTTAACTACTATAAGCTTCCACCGTTTCCAAACCTAGTCAGTCAGGAGAAGAAACGTAGAAACGAAATCCTCGGCAACCTAGAACATATTGTTTGATATGAAATTATTAGTATAAGGAAGAAAATCTATTAAACAAAAACAATACCCTGGATATCGTTCTATCCGTTCAAAAATCTTGATGCCACAGATATAGACACACAGGATACACATACACAGCTACATACAAACACACACACGAAAATGCACACACTCGCAACCACTCACACATACACGAAAGTAAAACTTATAATAACCCCCTTTTCCCGGAGTACGGGTAAAGTAGGTGAAGAAAATCTAGGACAATATCGAAAGCGCGTACTCTACAATAAGACACTTTTGCTCCAAGTTTTCCTCGTGTTTCCAGTTAAACGGTTGTCGTTCGTAAAACGGCTGTTAAACTCTTTTGTCGGCACGTGACATGGGTGCAAACACTCCAACATCCCGTACGACGAAAGACTTACGGTTTGTGCGTGCCTTTATTAAGTTTTTGAGAGTCAGAGGAGTATCCGTAAGTTAAATTTTTTGCAAACTGACTAGAATAACGGTAGTTTAAATTCACTCAGATTGATGCCGTCACAAATTTAGTGTTCAATGTTCGCGTTGTCATGTTTGTGTACGATAGCGCAGTAAATGAATATTGTGTTCTAAATTATAGTAATTTCATTCTGATAATTATGAACAAAATTATAGCCAAACCATTCTAAAATATCATAAATGCACAACGTTAATATTCAAGTTCATACTTCTGCCGGCACTCCCGGTGTGCAACTCGTTTTTTGTTGTCATTACCCTCATTTCGTAGTCAGATAAAATTAACCACCAGCAAGTATTGGTCAATATTGAACTTCTAAACATCGACTGTCTAATTTAAATTGTTTAATCCACTAAAATGCTTCCCTCGCAGTATTTTTAAATACTTTCGGCATTGAAATAGAGTTCCCGACGAGCCTCAACTCGTTACTTTAATTACGATGAATTCTTTACATTGTTCAAATTTTAAGCTCCGTTCACAATAACAGACATTATTACAAATGATCGTTAGAATTTAGCACTTTTTGGTCCAGGTCCTCTGGGTAAAATAGAATATCTACCTCTCTGCCTGACAGCTCATAAGAGGGGATAATGGAAATACATCATTTGTAAAAATTTGAGCTTTCTAGTTTACACGGTTTATGAGATACAGCCTGGAGACAGACAGACAGCGGAAGATTAGTAATAGGGTCCGTTTTTACCTTTTAGTTACAGAACCCTAAAATATAAACATAAGTACGAGTGTCTAGCATTACTAAGTAGGTATAGTACAAATCAAATTTTTACAAAATTACTTTTGAAAAGGAATTATTGTCAGCAGTGGTAGTATCATGTACAGGTTTGGAGGTTAGGCTAGCTAAATAGAGCAGCTGCACATGCACATTAGGTCTAGTACCCCTCCACAAGACAGCGACGCACCTATAACATCAATTTTCTAATCATGCCTCAACGTTTTAACCATTCACAATAGACCTGAGTCCGTGATTAGTTTTGATCCAGTTATGGATATTGTTTTTTTTTTCAATCAATGAATAACACACCACGCATTTGAAACCATTCTAGGGTCACTAAACAACTTTTAAACATTTATTTAAAAAAATAAAAAAAGTATCTTCACGCCCATATCCCCGAAGAGGTAGGCAGAGGCACAACCAGGGCACCCACGACTAGCCGAAGACATTAATTCCCACAATGTGATAGGTGGCAAGCCTATCGCCAACCGGGCATATTTCCAATCACGAGCAACGTTTTTTTTATTAGAAAATTGGAAAAACCCAATTTTCTTTTTGTTGCCCGACCCGGGATTCAAACCCGAGACCTCATGCAGTCAAGTTCAACTCCCGGACCGCTAGACCACAGAGGGGAACATTTATTTAAATCAAATAAAGTAACAGTTATATAATAATTTGTGAATTAGCAGAAATTCCAATAATCGAATTTGTATCACCTTGCAACTGAAGATATTCTTCATTTTAACAAAATTTTCAAACTTTCTTCGTTTGACCAATGTTTATATATATTGACGAGCCTTGAAAACGTATTATTTCTATTGGTGCACTAAATTTGATTTTTTGGACGATTTCCTTTCAAAATCTTCGATTTTATACCCGTATAAGTTAAGACAAAAAATTATAATTGTACTTATTAACATATTACATACATATTTGTTATATGCCAATCGCCATGATGTTGCGGCCATGTGCGTGTAATAATGCCCTGGCATAATTGCAATATCAATAAAACTAAAGATGTATTTCAAATCCTATTCCTAGCTCAATTGGTTAAAGTAAAATAGTTCAAAATTCAGTTTAACTCAGTGACAACCTTCTAACTTAAATTAAATAAGAGATTGTAAAATAAATACACAGAGTTTTTCCTCGATGCGTTCCCGTGAAGGCACCTTTATCATTTTAGCAATTGGTTTGAGAATCATTTAATGTTTGGTAGATCCTAAAACTGTATAAACTTCAATATCAAATACTTACGACGTTTTCTTAACAAACTTTTTTTTAAATTCAACCCTGATTTTATTAAAATTTAATTAATTTATTTAAAATAAAAAAAAAACTGTCAGTAATCCTTGACAAAACGTATTCGTAATGTAGCTAAGAACCATCTCGATGACGCCAGCTTTCAAACAAAATATCGCAAATGAATCGATCCACTTGTTTAGAAGTTATGATGCCACACACAGACATACACAGAGAAGTCAAACATATAACAACCCTTCTTTATCCGTCGGAGGTGAAATAGAGTAGTTAGTTTTTTTAGAGTTAAGTTTTGGTATTTTTTTCATTAATATCTTGTTATTTTAAGATAATTTATTTAATACATTTTGCAATTTCATATTATTAAAGATAACTCCCCTTTAACAAAAAAACTACAGAGTTATTCATATTGTTACATATTCGTAGACGTAGCAGTTTACGTAGCAGTCGTAGCTCCCTACGCGTATACTACAACAAAATTATTACATTGAATGGTGAAAAAACTTCTCTAATACAATAAATCTAAAGATTTTTTTGTTAGCAATAAATTAACTCGTTAGTAATTAGATGAGTATTTTTTTCAAGTTTTTACGTAACATTACGTTACGACCATACCCTTAAAGTTGTAATGCAGAAAATCGCAAAAAGAGCCAACTTTACACTAAATACCCTTTAATTTGAATGAATCTATGATGTAAAAATTACTCGCTAAATGAGTTGGTAAGCGCATAGCTTCCGAACGACTGGACCGATTTGGCTACCTTTTTTTGTATTGTATTAGTTATTGTCAGGGCCAGGTTTTTACGAAAAAAAAAACACGGGAAAATTACAAGGAAAATAGTGAAAACTATACTTTATTCTTTTACCATACAAAGTGAAGTAATTGATACCACAAATGATAAAAACATGTTTCTACGTGTTTTTGTGAAGAACAAATGGAAAAGGTTGGTAATCAACAAGACCACTGGTGTCGGAGATTTCGATACTGCAGCCTGCAACTCATCTAAGAATGCACCGCATTTAATTGGTACAGCTGCCTTATTGACGGTGTTATGTTACGGTCAAAAGGGTAGGATAGTCAATAGATTTTTGCAATAATTGGCCTAACACTTGGCCAGAGGCAGAGAGGCTCCTACAACATCTATAATATAGTTAGGGTAAGGATGTTTCATAACGTCAGGAGAGCTATGTTTTTAATACCTGTCTTATTACATAGAAGAATATTAAATTTTCATATCAAAATTAATGTATCAGAACCAAGGACACTTTCGCGGCATTAAAAGCAATATTAATAGAAATATAACAACATTTCAATTTCAAACTCGAAAAGAACCTTGCTGTGTGAAAATACGAGTAGAGTCGCAGTATGAAGTAGACTTTAAGCAACGTATATATATATATATATATAAGCAAAATATTGTTTTAAGACTTGACGATACGTGCCCACGTGGCCTTCATTTGAAATATATTATGTGGAACAGTACAATATGATTAAAAAGAGCCCTATTAACTTCAATACTCCATTTATAACAAAGCACCTTCACGCATATATTCCCACAAAGTTGGGCAGAGGTACTACTTAGTCCCACAACGTGATATGTGGCAAAGATATCGCAATTTTTTTTGTCAAATATTCAGCCGAAACTCGTTCCACTCTTTCAGTTTGTAAGGAAAAAAATAAAATACTGTTTTTCCTAGTTTCCATATTTGAACTGGATAAAATGCAACTGCACCTGTACCTGTATCCTATGTCCTTCTCGTGGTTCTAAGCTACCTTCCCGTCAATTTGCAGTTAAATCGGATTAGCAGTTTTTGAGTTATAAATAGAATAACTAGCACGGCTCTCTTTTACATATATGAAATAAAAAAAACCATTTACTCATATACATATGTCAACCTTCTTACCCGGGAGTCAAAAACGAGACCTTATGAATTTAACACCAAAACGGACCACTAGACTACAGAGATAATTGTAAAATATTCTTAATTAGTGCTATAGAATCCGAAATTTATAATTGGTCTACTAAAACATTGTAAAAAATCACGTTTAAAATTTATAGCAAATAGTTTAGTAGTACTTTTTCTAAAAATAAATTTAATACTGACTAATTTATTATAACGACTACTCACGAAAAATATCTTAGTCGACGGAATAAACATCGAGATAACAGAAAAATAGAAAACTTCAGACAAATATAAAAGTGACTTATACAAACAAAGAACTCAAATAATATTACCGAAATGATCTGACAAAACAATTTCCATTTTGATATATCAAAAGCTTGCAATTTTATTGTTTGATACGATTGTTTCGAATGATGTTCTACAACTCTCTAAGCTGCCTAAATCGGTTTGGTCAGCGGGACAACATTTCCAATTTGATAGTATTGTTAGATTGATATACCGCCGTTTGAAAGGGATGCCTCCGTCCGAGTTCCGCACTTTTACTGCCTGTAGCCTGAGGAAATACGTCTTATAAACGATTAGTTCGGACATTCTCAATTTATGTCACAAATACTACTTTTTAAGAATGTAATATCGAATGTAAAAGTTGATCTTCTTAACATATATACACACCTGAAGAAATACTTCTCATACTCGATTAGTTCGGACATTCTCAATTTATGTCACAAATATTACTTTTTAAGAATGTAATATCGAATGTAAAAGTTAATCTTCTTAACGTATATACACACCTGAAAAAATACTTCTCATAAAAGATTAGTTCGGACATTCTCAATTTATGTCACAAATATTACTTTTTAAGAATGTAATATCGAATGTTAAAGTTAATCTTCTTAACATATATACACACCTGAAGAAATACTTCTCATAAACGATTAGTTCGGACATTCTCAATTTATGTCACAAATATTACTTTTTAAGAATGTAATATCGAATGTAAAAGTTAATCTTCTTAACATATATACACACCTGAAGAAATACTTCTCTTACACGATTAGTTCGGACATTCTCAATTTATGTAACAAATACTACTTTTAAGAATGTAATATCGAATGTAAAAGTCAATCTTCTTGATATAGACGCGTCACGTTGTTTGTCCGCGATGCACACCTAAACCAAACGAAGAAAATATCTGAACGCACATTTCCCCAAATAGGTAGACAGAGGCACAACCAGGGCACCTACGACTATTCGAAGACACGTAGTCGCATTATGTGATAGGTGTCAAGCCAACAGGGCATTTAAACAATCCTGGGCAACATTTTTTTAGAAAACTAGCTGTCCCGGTGAACTTTGTATTGTAGTGTTGATTTGTATAGGAAAAATTAAAATGTTGTTTTTCCTAGTTCCCTCGCAGTTCTTCCCATATTCTTATCTTTTAAAGTCAACTCAATATGTGTTTTTTTTTTAATTTTCTAATGAAATCAAAATTGTCAAAGATTGCATATGCGCGCGGTTGACCGCTTTCTATATAGATAGATTTAACTCTAATTACATTTTGGAAGCGGCAAGGGAAGGTCAGCAGGACAACATTTCCAACTTACTAGTATTGTCAGATTGATATGCTGCCATTTGAAAGGGATGCCTCCGTCCGAGTTCCGCACATAAGCTTTTACTGCCTATAGCCTGAGGAAATACATCTCATAAACGATTAGTTCGGACATTCTCAATTTATGTCACAAATATTACTTTTTAAGAATGTAATATCGAATGTAAAAGTTAAGTAAAAGCTAGGTGGTAGAGTTTCGCAGCGACTCACCCGGTTTGGTACCACCGCCTTACCTATTCCTGTCGCCATAACGTCATGACGTGTTCCAGTTTGGAGGGTAAGGTAGCCGGTTAACTTACTTTTGCTCTAGGCCTAACAGCCCGGCCTCAGGTTGCAAGGCACCATTACCAACTTTGGTGTCCCTAGGTGGCGTGAATTTCTTACCATCAGGAAATCTGTCTGCTTGTTTGCCTTCCAATATCATAAAAAAACTTCTTGAAATATACTCGTCACGTCGATGTCCGCGATAAATTTCTTAAACTAATTAACCCATTTCATTTAAATTTGATTTCAGTTAGATTTAACCCACTTTGATAGATAGGATAGGTTACATTTCAATTTATCGTAGATAAAGCCGCGGATAACAGCTGGATTATACAATTAGAAATCGAAGACGTAGTCCGATTTTCTGACTAACAAATACCTAAAATTTATAGACGAAATTGTACAATCCAAATTAATACATATAGATATAATATACATATAGATAGGGATATATTATATATCCAAATTAATATATAATATATCTCTATAATAAGTCCAATATCAAACCTTGGAAAGTACTAGGAAACGTATGAACCTTTTAATAAATTTGAATTGGCTATAGTAAAATGCTATGGTAAAATGAAACAACATTAAAGTAGGTATTCGTGTTAACGAATTGGACTACATGAGGTTCTGGGTTCGTTCAACTCAATATGTGTTTTTTTTTAAATATTCTAATAAAAACAAAATTGTCAAGGATTGTATATGTGCACAGTTGGAGATAGGTTATTTATTATTTTGGAACTATCTTCGGCTGATCCTGGTAGGCCTGGTGGTACCCTGTCTACGTGTATGGGGATACTGGCGTTAAGTTTTCTATAATTTAAAAGGAAAAGTTATATTGGGATGGTATTGAATATTTGAGCTAAAAAAAATTGTCTTCACGCCCATTTCACCGCAAGGGCAGAGACACAACCAAGGCACCCATGACTAGCCAAAGATATAAGTCCGACAATGTGATAGGTGGCAAATCTATCGCCAACTGGGCACATATCTAATCTCGGGCAACGCTATTTTATAATAGAAAATTGAAAATACTAATTTTCTATTTTTTTTTGTTACCCAACCCGAGGTTTGAACCCGGGACCTCAAGGAGTCAGTCCGACGGCGCACCGATAGACCACAACGGCGATCGACGAACCGCGGGGCTTGGGTTCGATTCCCAACGGGGGCAGGCATTTGTGTGTTGAACATTTAGATGTCTGCATTTCTGGGTCTGGGTGTTTATTAAATTTATTCTGGTATCTATTTAAGTATTTCTATGTAATAGTATCGTTGACTAACACCCATAACACAAGCATATAATTTGCTTACTTTGGGGTTAGATTCAATTTGTGTAACTTGTCCAGGGATATTTATTGTTTATTTATTTATTTTAGTCTAATTTTTATTTTAACCTTAGTATAAGAGAATCTTACATTATTGTGTTAATTTGCGTATTTACTGGGTTATTAATCATAACTTAAGCGGCACGAGAAACGGGCGTGAAGTAATGGCCCAGATAATCTGTTATATACCAAATAAACTTCTACAACATAAACCAGGCATATACACTTAATCCTGTATTTGAACAAGAGATTCTACGAAATGTATAGTTACAAGCATGAACATATGACTATGTGGTCTAGCGGTCCGGGTGTTGGACTTAACTGCATGAGGTCCCGGGTTCGAATCCCGGGTCGGCCAACAAATAGAAAATTGGTGTTTTCCAATTTTCTAATTACAAAATGTTGGTCGGGATTAAAAATGTGCCCGGTTGGCGATAGGCTTGCCACCTATCACATTGTGGGACTTAGTGTCTTCGGCTAGTCGTGGGTGCCCTGGTTGTGCCTCTGCCTACTTCTTCGGGGATATGGGCGTAAAGATACTTTTTTTTTCTAACAAAAATAACGATGTTCGGGATAGAATAAGTACCCTGTTGACGATAAGGTATCGATCTATCAATTAACATTGTAGGATTACCTCTGGCTAATTGTTGGTGACTTGGTTGTACTTTTACCTCCCTCAGAGAAAACGGGCGTGACGATTTTTAATGTACAATATGATTAAAACCAAAATCTAAAATGTAGAAACCAAAAATGTCTTACTTTTATTTTACATGTTTTTTTAATAAATGGCGGAGTGTAGCCACCTAAAGCCACGTCACTACTGGAGATTACAATCCTAATAATGGTCTATGGGGTTACTCTTGAATCTCGATTTTATGAAAATTGGCAATTAGAATCGCATGTGACATTTTAGGATTCTTATTTTATAGTTTTTCTATGTTCAATCTCCTTACCTATTGAACTTATATTTATATAGTCTCCTCAGACAAAAAGGTTGTCTGGTATAAGACCGCCTTTTGTGTAATATAAAGTGAATAAATAAATAAATATCCCTGGACAAGTTACACAAATTGAATCTAACCCCAAAGTAAGCAAATTATATGCTTGTGTTTAGAATGATAGTCAACGATACTAATACATAGAAATACTTAAATAGATACCAGAATAAATTTAATAAACACCCAGACACGGAAATGCAGACTTCTAAATGTTCATCACACAAATGGCTTGTCGGGAATCGAACCCGAGCCTCGTGGTTGGTCGGTGTAGTTAGGCGTGTACACTAGCCACTCGACCAACGAGGCGGTCAATAATGTTATGCTCTTGTTACCACTTAATTGTACCATTTTGTAATAAGTTTAATTGTGCACAATAAAGAGTTCATTCATTCATTCATTCATTCATTCATTCATTCATTGAACACAATGCTAGTGAATCTTTAACATATATTTAATGATCAACAATAAATTATTTTATCAAATTTTTTGTATTATTTGGAACTAAATATTAATAAAAATCAACTATTACTTTATTCGAGAGTACCTAAATTGATATAGCTGATTCCGATTTCAAATTTGTATGAAATCGAGATTCAAGAGTAACCTTAGTAAAATTTTCAAATAATTTGCAGACTCACTCTAATGTCTCTCTCAAACTCTCTTTCAATTTGACTTTGTTTATTGACATCATAAGACTTTCAGAAAGAGAGACCGGTAATTTACAGTAAGTCGGTAACAGTACTGGAACTTTGCATATTATTTAAGAATAAATTTGTATAGTGCAACCAACTTATCAGTTTAATCTAGCAGTTATCGCAACTAACCCTCTATTTCTTGAGACGTCATTCCAGTGTCATTTTCTAAAGTATGAGCACGTAAAATACAATTCCTACAACTACATATTTTATTAATATTGGCGCTATTATATGGCTATCTTCCTTTTATGGGTAACATTTTTTAATGGGTAATATTCTCAATCAAAATCACTACGTTACACTAGCGACACTGTTAGTAATCAAATAAATGTGCTGTGCGGGTGTGCTTTAACGAGTACGCTTACGTGGGGGTAGTACGCTTTATTTATTTTAAGGTACAGCCTTGCCTGTAGATAACGCTTACCGTTTTAAGAAAATTGATAGAAGGTGTTACTTTGCGGAAATCCAAACTTAAATTCGAATAAAATAAAATTTACACTTTTCCACTCAAAAAAATGTTTAAGCATAACACTTAAACATTTTTTTGTGTGGAAAATTGCAAATTTTATTTGCGCGACAAAACCGAAAAACAGTGCACTATGAATGAATTGGAGTGACCGGAAGCCAAAACTCCTAAATATATCCAGCTCCACACAACACAAACAACTAAACTGTTTTATTAGCACGCCACAATACTAATACATTTTTTTGGCGGAAAATTGCAAAATAAATAATTATTTTTTGCAGATTTTTGTATAGTAACGCCTTCTTCTATCAAATATTATGTTGCGTCGTTTTATACGTCTTGGATTAACTTTGGTATATTAAGATTCCTTCAGTAATTTGGCAGAGGATATCATAATGATATATTTAATGAACTTATGTCTCATATTATTGAACTTAATGAAATAATATAATGTCGCATTCGTGAAGCGACGTATGAACGTAAGCACATTTTCCTTGAATCATAGTATTAAGTATTTACACACAGTCGTGGAAGATAAGCTTCAAATTGTGTTCGTGGGGTTCCGGAAATACGGAATATCTTTTATATCAGAATTCCGCGCAAAGGAACTGAATGTTTGTTTGGTTAATGATGTTACTGAAGTATAAGCTTACTAAATAATTATTTGGGAGACGATATTTGTTTCGTGAATAATTAATTTTGAATCTTAAAATTTTATTATAATTTTTACGTCTTATAAAGTTGAATAATAAATCAACATTTCCCATCATCACACATGAACGGATGCATAAATTTTGATCATTCTTTTTCTGTCGGGTTAGTTACGGTATACTGTCAGGAGAAGGATAATCAAAAGTCAATATTTATTATAAGGCCAGGACAACGCCTGCCGGTTTAGCTAGTATATTATAAGGAAGAAAGTTTTACGTCCACCTGGATTGGTACCACCGCTTTAACTATTTCTACCGTCCATAACGTCAGCGCTTGCCGTTGACGTGTTCAAATTCGAAGGATAAGGTAACTTATGGTAAACTTACTTATGCTCGAGGCATAACATCTCATCCTAAGATTTGGTGTATCTATGCGGCGTTAGTTTCTTTTTCAGGAAGTCTCATTAGGAAATCAATCTTCTTGTTTGCCTTCCAACATCATAAAAAAAACCTGGTGTTCGGACCCGGGACTTCCAGTCCGACGCCGGACCACTACAACACAGAGGCGATTATTTGTATAGCATTAGTATAAATAACTGGTGATTGAAGGTACATACAAATAAGTATGAAACTGCTACTTCTTACTCATATTCACGCCAAGTCGCTAAAGCCATAGGCAGAGAATACCGGGTGCCAAATATCACGATTTTGAAGACCTGTCAGACTGCTTGTATTTACTTACAATTCGCACCGACTAATATGATTTAAACAAATTAGATGAAAAGTTTCCAACACTGAATATAATATTTAGTAATCAAGATTACTACATTAATTATTCCAACGGTGCAGCCAAGCGAATTAGGCATGCAACAATTCTACCGGTTTAATGTCTTCCAGCCTTACCCATAATTGCAGCTCCGGATTTGACTGTAAGGTAGTTGGCCAATGATGTGTCCGGTTTTGAATGTTCGACCTTAGTCTGCTGTATTTCAGCCCTGCCATACTATTACATATATATACATTCGATTGTAAATATGATACACATAGTCAAATACATATATAGTAAGAGAAGCTTTCTTCTTTTTAAGATATTTTAATTTAGCATTTGCCATGTGCTAAGGGTACATTTCTACAAATTTTAAGAAAAAAAAAATACTTTATATGTGATTTGAACCGGCATCTTTTGTCTAAAAGCGACGAATGCCTTAATCATTTGAGTAATGAGAATTCAACTATTTCTTGCCTTCCTTTACCTCTTTTTTTAAAGAGACTTCTAACTTCTCATTTCGCAATGCACCACCATTTATTGGCTTCATACCTCTTCATACCTTCATACCTCATACATTCCTCTTTCGTGACTTCCATCATGCTGTTTTTTAGAAGTTTTTAACATTCACCCGCGTCTAAGTCCGGCACTCATGTTCCAGCCTATCTTGGACTTGATTCATAAATGCATGCTCTGTATTCGAATCTGCAACTTTTTAGTGTTATGCCTTTCAAGAAATGGGCACGTGCCCAATGTCTCCACTTCTTATACAGAAAATGTATCGTCATTGAGGTATCCCCAAAGGTTGAGTTATTCCAAAATTGAAATACAACCAGGACACCCAAGATTGGCCGAAGGTAATTAGTTCAACTTACTTACTTGGGACACGCACGCCGCAAATATCTTGTACAATTCCGAACTTACGTCTGGGACAAATATAATTAGTAAAGTGGTGCGCGTGTCGCCGACTACCGCGTGTTCGTTACGAAAGCAAGAGCAGTATACCAAGTGTATATATCTACCGACTTCTTCAAAGTTAAATTTAAACTTATTCAATCCTAATAATGGCAATTTAGCCTTAAATAATGTATTAACCGTATCTTAATTAAGTATCTTAACGCCCATATCCCCGAAGAGGTAGGCAGAGGCACAACCAAGGCACCCACGACCAGCCGAAGACACTAAGTCCCATAATGTGATAGGTGGCAAGCCTATCGCCAACCGCGCACATTTCCAATCCCGACCACCATTTTTTTTTAATTAGAAATTTGGAAAAATCCAATTTTCTTTTTGTTGGAAGACCTGGGATTCCAACCCGAGACCTCATGCAGTCAAGTCCAACACCCGGACCGCTCGATCACAGAGGGGATATCTTAATTATTGTTAATTATTGTATAATACGCAAGTCTAAGTCTAGTAGTCTGGTGTAAGACATGTTTTCACGAGGTCCCGGGTTCGATTCCTGAGTTGGATAACAGAAAGGAAACATGTTTTTTTAAATTTTGTAATAAAACATTCGGAATGTAGCAAAATAAACAATTCGAGTTCTTATTTTTTCAAACATCCACATTCCTCGAGATCGATTCGTCTGTATAAGTAATTACCTTAAATAAATTAATTATGTGTTTATGTGTACAAGTGTGTGTGTTTAAATTAATTAACACCATTTTTCCATCTGTTTAGCCATGATAAGAAGACTAGACGTATTTTTCTCTGTAATAGGATGCTAGATTCAGATGTATATCTCATACACAATTGTATCAAAAAACGAAGGGATTTTTATCTCTCGGCGAAAAAAGAAAGGTTATATTGTACGAGTATATATTATGTATTAGTGTGTGTCTGTTACCTCTAACTTCTGAACGGATGGTTGCTGATTTTTTTTATTTGGAGAGCTGACGTTATTAAAATAGTCAACCACATTACATTACATACAAGGTTTAGTCTGGGGTTACTGAACAATTTTAGTTTTAGTGATATTGAGTTATTTTTGTTGCAAATAGATAATGTGTCAACGAACTAATTTAATTACATCATCTACCAGCACCTTGGTTTTTTTGCAATTTTGTTGCGATTAAATTATGTGATTTTGTAGCAAACTAGGTACGTAGCTTTTTTTATGACATTGGAAGGCAAACAAGCAGACGGATTTCCTGATGGTAAGAAATTCTCGCCACCTAGAGACACCAAAGGTGGTAATGGTGCGTTGCCAACCAGAGGCCGGGATGTTAGGCCTCGAGCAAAAGTAAGTTTACTGGCTACCTTACCCTCCGAACCGGAACACGTCATGACGTTATGGCGGCAGGAATAGGTAAGGCGGTGGTTAAATATCTCTACTATTTTAGTAAATTAACTAATAATTCTAAAATCTTATCGCACAACCAATATTTAGTAACTTACTGTATTGTAAGAATAATGTTTTTTTTTTAATATAGAGGTAATATTTAAAACTACTACGGTATTAATTAACATTATCTTTAAGAAATACTTACAAAATCTTGCTCTTTAAAAAAAATTTACTTCGAACCTAACACGCGAAAATAACTATATTATATTCATCTTAATTAATATAAATAACAATTGGTTTTTGAAAAATACTCAACTTTAATGCTTTGATTTCCTGATAAGGACGCCCCAATTAGCAAAGACTGTGCGGATGTTAGGACTAATATGTAAGTTTAATAGCTACCTTGTCCACTGTTTTGGTGGTAAAAATCTGTTAATAGACGAGTTTCATCTAGCGAGTTGTAGCAAAATTCTAGCTCCTTGAGTAGCATTTCTGGTAGAGGTAAATTATATATTAAATATTGACCGCCTCGTTGGTCGACTGGCTAGCGTTAGCGCGCTAGCTAAGGTTCAATTCTCGACGGGGGCAGGCATTTGTGTGATGAACATTTAGATGTCTGCATTTCCGGGTCTGGGTGCTTATCACATTTATTCTGGTATCTATTTCAGTATTTCTATGTATTTAAATCGTCAACTAACAACCAATACACAAGCATATAATTTGCTTTGAGTTTTGATTCAATTTGTGTATCTTGTCCAGGGATATTTAATTATTTATTGACCTTATTTTGACCTCTAAATCCACTACGGATGAAGTTGAAAATAAGAAGAAAATTTGACAAGGACATTCACAAGTCATTACATATCCAATTCTGGTTTTGGTTATAAATGTGTACGAACAGCAACGAGAAACTGCCAAACTATATTCATCGAGTCACAGACCAGACCGCAGTCTGAAACTTGCTTCAAATTTTATAGTTTAATTGCTTTTAAATCAGTTTATAGTAAAATTGAACTTTATCAACACGTAATAAACTACAGATTGCAATAAGTATTTATTGTTGACGAAAACGTTATTGTTATTTCCCTCAAGTTTGGAATTAATTTGGAATTAATTTTGGTGTAGTAATAAACGTGTTGTAGTGCTGTGTTAGAAATGATTACAATTTAGTTCTTGATTTTTTTTACTTCCAGTGGTTACAGTGTAAGACAAATAGTTTAAAAAGATATTACATTCAAACTACATACAGTTCAAAATTTAAAAAGTAAAACACAATCAATTTTTTTTAAACACACCGGAATATAAGATACGTTAAAGTAACAGTTTGTAATGTATAATATGTATTGGGTAAGTTTTTAATAAAATGTTTTTAAGACGTTATAACTACCATATTTGAAAAGGTAAAACCATCCCCCGTGTTGGTCCGGGCTCCTTTGTAGAATAGACGATCTGCCTTCCTGTGCCAGGCAGCTCGTAAAAGGCAAGCATAGGCTTGCCGTCACTAACACAGCGACATCCTACTAGGTGGTAGAGTTTCGCAGCGACTCACCCGGATTGGTACCACCGCCTTACCTATTCCTACCGCCATCACGTCATGACGTGTTCCGGATCGGAGGGTAAGGTAGCCGGTTAACTTAGGATAAGGGAGCTTATATACTTACTTTTACTCGAGGCGTAACATCCTGACCTCAGGTTGGCAACACACCATTACCACCTTTGGTGTCTCTAGGCGGCGAGAATTTCTTACCATCAGGAAATCCGTCTGCTTGTTTGCCTTCCAATATTATAAAAAAAAAGAAGCCTTTCAGGTCTTCCAGGATCGTGAGGTTTGGCACTCGATACTCTCTGCCTTCCCCATAAGGGACTTGGCGTGAAGATATGAATGTATGTAACAAGCACTTGGCTCTGTTAATGTCTAAAGATAACCGAGTCCTTTAGGATATCATAAATGTTATAGATAATTGCTCTCCTGAGGCCAGCGTATTGACCTAATGAGCACAGCTGTTTCAAGCAACGCTTATTTAGCGGCAGATATGGGTAAGGAGGAGCAAGTTGCTGAACTGCACTTTACCACCATCTCTTGGTCTTGTTGGTATTGACATATTTAAACTGTACTTAATACGAAATAGTATATAAGTGATCCGAATAAATGCGGTTATTCCAAATCTGACTGATAGTTCCAAAGTTAAAATCATTCAGATTTAGGGTGCATATTTTTTACCCTGAAGTTTGTTTGCTATCCATGCTCTAAAAACACGATGCTATGAACAGCTGGTTTGACATGAAACAAACAAGAGCGACAACAAGACAAATTATCCAATTTAAAAGGGGCTAGGTAGAAAAGTTTTAAGAATAAAATAAGTAGATTGAAACACGCAAAAATAAGAATGTTGGTGCAGTTTATAATAATTATATTTCAGGCAGATTGTTGTGATATTGGCTAACTTATAACTAGCCGTCTAATGAAATGGCTTTAGAGAAGCGCTGCCGGGCAAGTGTCAAGTTCCCCGGCGAGCTTGACCTCGCTTAACTCTAGCGATGATCGTTGACTTTAAGTTACGTCTGCGACGACTTGTGCTACCTACGTATAGAAGTATAAGATATATTATTTCATTTAACATCATATCGAATATTTTTAAAAAACCATTGTACTGCTACACCTAAATTAATTGCAATGCTGAAGTAAAAATTACCAATGGATAAGCCATTAAGTATAAAGATTTTGTCCGGTAAGACAAAAGTAATCTTGGCAACATGTATGACAATGATCTATTAGACGTCATATACTGCTGAAACGGTTAAAAAATATGTTATATACAATCAACAACTGCTACAGTAAGGTATAATCAAATATCAAAGGGCAAAGTATAATATATTGTCGCCTCTGTGGTTGAGCGGTCCGGGTGTTGGACTTGACTGCATGAGGTCCCGGGTTCGAATCCCGGGTCGGCCAACAAAAAGAAAATTGGATTTTTCCAATTTTCTAATAAAAAAAATGTTAGTCGGGATTGGAAACGTGCCCGGTTGGCGATAGGCTTGCCACCTATCACATTATGGGACTTAATATTTTCGGCTAGTCGTGGGTGCCCTGGTTGTGCCTCTGCCTAGCTCTTCGGGGATATGGGCGTGAAGATACTTTATAACAAAGGATCCAAATAGTAAGCTCAGAAACACAACTTTCGCACATAACACTATCGCAGATGTATTTTAAAGTTATGCAGTAGGATTTATTTCAAGTATTTGCATGTGAAGTATATTGCAGTGAACAGTATCATATCAGCCATGCACATTATGTATATATGACCATACATATATACATAACGTGCATGGCTAATGACATTACGAATATGACATAACCAAAAGCTCTAAAACCACTGTGCTAACACAACGAGATAGCCTCCATGATAGTATCGAAACATTCCAAAGAGTATCCAATATGTTGGCGCAGTCAATTAATTGGAACAAGCTAATATCCCATAATGGCGGGAGTTGTTCGCCGGACAACGGCCCGGCTCCAGGATACACTACGTAATAATATGGTCGCGTGCCAAGTTAAACAGACGATTTACGCAAACAGCCCTAAACTTTGCCACTTTTTTATGATAATGGGAGGGAAAAAAGCAGACGTATTTGGATGGTAAGAAATTGACGCCGCCTAAAAACACCAAAAGTTGTAATGGTGCGTTGCCAACCGAGGCCAGGATGTTAGGCCTCGAGGAAAAGTATGTTTACCGGCTATCTTACTCTCCGTACATGTCAACGGCAAGCATTGGCGTTATGGCGGCGGAATAGATGAGGCGGTGGTATCAATTCGAGCGAATCGCTGCGAAACTGTACCACCTAGGAGGATCACACGGTGTTAGTGACAGTGAGCCTACGCTCGCCTTTTACGGGCTGCCTGGCAAGATGGCAGATGGTCTATTCTGCAAAATGGTTTTGATTGTTTTGCCACAAATATCATCAAATAAGTTTTTGAAGAAATGTTGCGTAAATTGATAAATTTAATACTAATAACGAAAGCACTTATGGCAAATAAATACACTGAATCCACTTTTTAATAGTTTTGCTATTCAACTTATATGTCAATGTGTATATACTAGTGGTCGCCCATTGGTCGAAATTGGACCTTGATTAGTTTTAATATATTTTTGATTAGAACGCCATCTTTATTTATCAAGGCCAATTACTTTGTTTCTTAACTTAATTAATATAGTTTGTGCACCATCTGTGGTCTTATATCGTTATCGTCGATTTACATTTTGTTTGTGTGTGTCACATAGGGGAAACAGTACAATTATTGGCACCATAAGCAAATTTCTCACTTTGAAAGTCTATATAAAATAAATTACTTACAATATCAACGGCAAAATATTGAGTTCCTGTTGCCACATTTCTAACTACAATTCTTACTTACTTTAGAGTGCTCAATTAGGAACTAATTTGAGTAATTAAATAAAATTCAAGTGAAAGTGGTTTTTAATTATTGACACTCATGCCAATGAATTAGATTTTCATACAAATGTAAGTTACAGTGGTTGGGCCCTTTAAAAAGAATATTCCTCGTAAGTTTTTATGAATATTTATGGATAAAAAGAAATCCATCTGTTGCTAATATAAGAACAAAACATCAAACGTACATTATCCTAAACCATTTGTATAAAGTGGAGAAACTTATCAAGCCTTAACGAATTTTCTTAAGAAATCAACAAAACTGATACGACATCTCGGCGAAAACTATTTTTTTGCAGTGTTGCAATTCACTAAATTGCATAAACAACTAACCAGTGTTGTCACCAAATAAATTGGGTATAATTAAAAAAACAAACTAACTTAATGTACAGCCTACATTTCTTAATATTTGCACTATTAACTTCAAGTGCTTATGGGTGCCAGCATTGGTATGTAGTAATGGTAGTAATCAAACATGTAGGGGAACATGTTTGATTTAATGCACTTTATAAGCATTGTTATTGAAAAATATTACCATTCTGCACTTCTCCTACACATAAACTATAAGTGTGGCAAATTTCATACTCGCAATTTTCGTGAAAAGACGTCCAAAGTTTTTGCTTTGCGTATTAATATTACGATGATAACAAAATTCTCAACAGTATTTAATAACTGGCTATAAAAATATTTCGAAAGAACTACGCGACTTCTTGTTAGACGACTTTTTTGCAGAAAAGTTTAATTGATCATTTTTTGCTTGATATAAATGTCACAGTAAGTAAATATATCTTGATTTCTTCTCTTGACTGGCTAGGTTTGGAAACGGTGGCAGTTCAAGGTAGATAGGGTTTATCTTGGTTTGCCTGAGAGTTAGTCTATTCAACAAGTTGGAAATAGTACAAAATAGAAATACTCTTAAATTATGTGCGATAGCTCATTGGATCCGGAATGACGTCTAGAAAAATGTGCCAAAAGCGTGTATTAGCACATAAAAAATAACAAAAGTTACAAACAATTTAGGATGAAAAAGACTGGCATTTCCTTTTTTGCCAATTAAAACATTAATATTTAAGAAATTAAAAAAAATATTCTGAAAGTGGAGGAAATTTTTCAATAAAAAGCTCTTAACTCCCGGAACTCTATCTCCATTATTTATAATTTTAATTTAACGATGAAAATAGGTCTGCGCCCTACATTCTTAAGTTGCGCGCGTGGCGTCAAAGGCAAGTAAGTACGGCACATCAATTAATTTATTGAAGGTATTGAATATTCTATTTTTTAAATTTCAGAAAAATATGGTGTATTCTAAACACTATAAATAATTTATTACCGTAGGATTTTTTTTATGTTATAGGAAGGCAAACAAGCAGACGGATTTCCTGATGATAAGAAATTCACGACGCCTAGAGACATCAAAGATGGTAATGGTGCGTTGCCAACCTGAGGTCAGGATGTTAGGCCTCGAGCAAAAGTAAGTTTACCGGCTATCTTATCCTCCGAACCGGAACACGTCATTACGTTATGGCGGCAGGAATAGGTAAGGCGGTGGTACCAATCCGGGCGAGTCGCTGCGAAACTCTACCACCTAGTAAATTTTACTTAAAGTTAATTTTTCAACAAGTTAAACAATAATTGTTAAATAACAAAATTTTCTCGAACTTCCGTCTTAATTGTAAGTGAAAAATAATGTTCGTAAAATATTTTCGCTTCGTAGAGCCTTTCTTACATACACACTTAACAAGATAGTGCCATTTATGTGCCTCTGTTTGTACCATTTTCAACTTGTCGATTAGACTAAGTCTGTTGTGATGTTTCTTCTCCTGACTGGTTAGGTTTATATCTAGTTTCTAAATAAAATAGTTTTTAAATTTAAAAATATTTTGCACAATACATAAACAAATATTTTTTTACAACTTATAATACATATTCAGCAAATCAATCCATTTTTTTAAATTTAATTCTAAGAAATTCACAAATCTTTAACCAATTATCTTAAAATCGCTCAGGTATATGAGGGTGATGTCAAAACTTTGTTTAAATGAAGACTAATGTATGTAACGGGGAATATGAGTAGAATGTGACACTTGACTCTCGATTTTCTCTACCTGACTTGGCGTGAAGATATTTATAATTATATGCGTGAGTCTGTATTTTAAAATCAGCCAGTCAAGGCAAGAAAGAAAATTGGTAGCAGTACATATTTATAGCATTTTCAGATTTTTTGTCTGTCTATCTGTATCCCAACTACTATATCGAATGTAACGAAACATGATGGGTAGGTCTTTAGGAATTTTACTTTATGTTCTGAGGAAGGTTATAGGATACTTATACCTCACTCACTAAAGTGGTTTCGGTGAGAGAGTTAAAATGTGAATTGTTCTATAATTAATCACCACGTAGTCCGATTTTGTTCGTTTTTTTTATTTCGTTATAAGTTCTATACAAATTGTCCTATTTTTTTTGCAAGCTATGAGTTATAAAGGTTAGAAATAACAGACATATCAACACTCAGTACAAAGTGACCAAATTACTTGAAATCCGAAATGTAGAGACATATTTAAACGTGCAGGTCATCCTACATATCTTCAAGCCAAGCCCCTATGCAGGGCTGCCAGAAAGTATTGAGTGCCAAGTCAAGGTCAGCTAGTATTAACTGTTTAGTTACCTTTGATACACTGATACATACTAACAATATATTTATACAATTTGTACTTATACCTGTGTGCAAACATGCAAACGTTTTATTTGTCTATTTTGACGTTATACTTCTTTTGGCGCGATTGGGAAAAATGATGAGAGTGAGTTTTTACGATGCGCGGGCACACCGACAGATAAATGTGACAATCAAAAGCAACACCCTGAAGTTTGTTGCGAACCTTTTTTTTTATGATATTGGAAGGCAAGCAAGCAGACGGATTTCCTGATGGTAAGAAATTAACGCCGCCTAGAGACACCAAAGGTGGTAATGGTGCGTTGCCAACCTGGCGCCGGGATGTTAGGCCTCGAGCAAAAGTAAGTTTACCGGCTACCTTACCCTCCAAACCGGAACACGTCATGACGTTATGGCGGCAGGAATAGATAAGGCGGTGGTACCAATCCGGGCGAGTCGCTGCTAAACTCTACCACCTAGTCTGAATTTACGGTGTTAGTGACGGTGAGCCTTTGCTCGCCTTTTACGAGCTGCCTGGCAAGGAAGGCAGATGTTCTATTCTACAAAAGAGCCTGGACCAACACGGGGACCTTTTTATTTTTATATATATTTTATGATTTTTAATTATTGTTGCATATTATTTATGTATGTATGCGTTGTGTTATTATTTGGTATTTTTGGATTGACACGCCAAAGAAGTATGACTTCTTACGTGCGTACATGAGAACATACACTCTTTTTTTAATTTTCATGATACCCATCATAACATATCACCATTTTCATCAAATTTAACGTGCATTTTGTTAGCGATCTAAGCAATCTTTTTACGATTAATATTACTACCAAATAATAGACAATGTAATTTTTTGATTGCCTTTAACTTGTATATTACTATTAGTATTTTTGCGAAAATTAAGCATTTTTTTATTGTTTAAGAATTTTTATTAATTATTTTGAAACTAATGTATCTGCAATCATATAATTTCGGTTGTTTTTAAGATGTCATATTTTTCACAAAATTAATGAGTTCATAAAGTCCTACCATTAAGCTGCTAGTTGAGTGGGCAAAAACAAACGAGCTCCGTTTTTACTGGCCACCATTAAGGCCACCACTTCTTTTGGCAGTCTAGCCAACCACACATTAAACTTTTAAAAAGACAAAACTTTTATCAGCCAGTCTCATGTGACTTTGGCTTTCTTATGAATCTGAAAATAATTTCATTTCATATTCTATCGCCTCTGTGATCCAGCGGTTCAGTTATTGGACTCGTCCCGAGTTCGGATCCCGGGTCGGACAACAAAAAGAAAATTGGGGTTTACCAATTTTCTAATAAAAAATGTTGCTTGGGATTGGAAATGTGCCCAGTTGGCGATAGGCTTGCCACCTATCACGTTGCCGTGGGTGCCCTAGTTGTGTCTCTACCTACCTCTTCGGGGAGATGGGCGTGAAGATGCTTTTTCCCCTTGTCACAATCCTTCTCCGGTACCTTATTTCCTAGGTCTATTGGGGTTAGTCTATGTAGTTTTATTATGCTATTACGAGTGCATTAGCGTAATTTTTTTTTGCAATCCTATTCGTTTCATCATTTTTTATCGTACCTATCCAGGTGTTTAGAGGTCTACTACGACTACGACTTTTCAATCCATCAGTTTCTAATACGGCTTTTGTCTATTGACACTAGATGTTCGTCCACACTACCAGCGTAGCGCGGTTTCGAAGATGGGCTATTATTTCAATTCAATTTTTAGTCACTTTAATATATTGTTTTGGCGATTTTAAGTGTTCCACAAGTGTATTCATTAGTGACTTCGTATTTGAGTATTTTTTCCTTGTCTACTTCAGAGTTTGTATTTCGGATATTATACAAGTTTCCGCTACCGCGTCTACTGTGCCCCTAACCCAAGGGTTTAGCCTAGTCAGAACTTCAAAATGTTGCAGTGGCCTATTGACAGGGTTTAAATAACTGAGTATTTTTCTCCAGCACATAGATCGGCGGCAAGAATTATTTTCCTTCAGCGTAATAGCCTAAGTGCTCATATTTTATCTTCAACCCATAAACGGATATTAAAAGAGCGANCCCCCCCCCCACCCTTCTAATTCATATATGCAATGTTATATGTATTTATTTTAATAATATTGGAAGGCAAATAAGCAGACGGATTTCCTGATGGTAAGAAATGTAAGCCGCCTACAGACACTAAAGGTGGTAATGGTGCTTTGCCAACCGGAAGCCGTAATATAAGGCCTCGAGCAAAAATGAGTTTATTTTCGGCTACCTTTCCCTCCAAACCGGAACACGTCATAACATTATGGCGGCAGGAATAGGTAAGGTGGTGGTATCAATCCAGGTGAGTCGCTGCGAAACTCTACCACCTGGTCAGATGTCACGGTTTTAGTGACTGTAAACCTAGGCTCGCCTTTTGCGAGCTGCCTGGTAGGCAGGCAGATGGTCTATTCTGCAAATGAGTCTGGACCAACACAGGGAAAATGTTTTATTAACTGTTTATTTTGAAACATAATCTTAAATATACAAAATATTGAAGATATACATAATAAATCGTGTATAAATGAACTCATGCCGGAAATAGGTTCGAAAAGATCTTATAATAAAAGTCATTTAAGTAAAGAACACAATAAGAGAAAAGTTACAAAGTTAGAGGTTTTTTAAGGTGTTAAGATATCGAACAAACACACAGCTCTTCTTATGGTGACACACTATATATATATAAATAAGTGCGCCGTTGTGTTTAAGCCATAACGTAACGCTGACATGACGCCAGGAATAGCAAAGGCGATGGATAAAATGCAGAACGGCACTCTACCATCAGTGGTCTTGTTAGTATTGACCAGTTTGAGTTATTTGCCTCTGACGAGCTGCCTGTAAAGAAGGCAAATAGTCTATTCTACACACGAAATCCAAACCAACATAAGAATTGTTACGGGATTGTTGTAAAAAACCTGGTTTTTTTATGTTATAGGAAGGCAAACAAGCAGACGGATTTCCTGATGGTAAGAAATTCACACCACCTAGCGACACCAAAGATATTAATGGTGCGTTGCCAACCTGACGTCAGGATGTTAGGCCTCGAGCAAAAGTAAGTTTACCGGCTACCTTACCCTCAGAACTGGAACACGTTATGACGTTATGGCGGCAGGAACAGGTAAGGCGGTGGTACCAATCCGGGCGAGTCGCTGCGAATACCACCTAGTCAGACGTCACGGTGTTAGTGATGATAAGCCTATGCTCGCCTTTTACGAGCTGCCTAGCAAGAAAGGCAGATGGTCTATTCTGCAAAGGAGCTCGGAGCAACACGGGGATTACAAGTTTATTCCACTAGATGTGGTTATTGCATTAAATATGTTCTAAAATGGTGACTTGCAAAAATAGCTCAGGTTGCAGTTCGCTTTCGTGGCCCCAGTTAACCCGATTCCGTCGCCTGCATGATACCAAAATAGTTCTGATGATTACCCAACATAATATTTATCATGCGCCATTTCTGTTTTATTTTTGTAATTTGTAATTAATATACTAGGAATAAACATGAAACCAATTTGTACAACGCTTCAAAAAACTCTTTAACCTTGAAACAGTCACTGTGACAAATAACTGATTCCTAAAACTTTTTCTCGCAAGAACCTTACATGTTACATGTAAGAAATAGTCTCCAGTTCTTAAGAAAGCCGTGTGTGTGTGTGTGTGTGTGTGTGTGTGTGTGTGTGTCTGCATGTGTGCCAGTTTTAGGTATAAACCATTTTACATATAAACCAATTAGGGAGCATATACTAATAGAGAAATAGTAGGTATATAGTATATATCTATTAGTATAGTATTATCAGTATCTAAGTGCACTTTAAAATAAATTATAGTCAAACTTTAAAATTATAGTCTATGCGTAACATTAAAGAAAACTTACCAACAATCAATGCACAGCTTGCTTTTGTGTGTGTGTGTGTGTGTGTGTGTGTATTAGTGTAAGACGTAAAAAGTGAACAAATATGGCAACATATTTGTGGAGCGAAACATAAAAGAAGTTTCACTTAAAAAAATATGTATACATGTATAATTTATAGTCACTTTAACTTTTTTAGGACACAATTTTTTGTAGAGCGTAGCACGAGAGATCTTAAATCTACCTCACAGCTTAGACAGCTAGCTTAAAGATGTACCGGCCGACGAAACAAAAATCAATAGAGAATTGGAATTGAAAAGCAGTATGAAATTCGGCGAAAGCATACAGTGGTTTTTGGGGAACTAGAGGTCAATGAACGTAGCACAAAAATTTTATAGCAAATTTCTCTTTAATAAAGAGGTTTCGCTTCAATAATATATCACCAACGGTATTGAAAGACTTTGTTATAACATACGTTTGAGTGAATCAGGATACTTGTGTGCCCATTAAGAATTACCGACATACCGACAAGAATTACCGTTGTATAGAGACTAAAACCTCGCCGTGAGTGAAGTGTCAATAATAGAATTAGGTCTTATAGCCAGAGAGCTACGATCTTTTGTGGCTCACCTTGTACTGAGAATGTAACCTTAGCATATTATGTGATTTTTGAAAAGCTTCTAAGGTTCAAAATAATGATGTTAAAAAAAAGTATTTCATGCCCGTATTCACGGTAGGTTAATAAACAAGCAATACATCCACGACTAGCCGAAGGCTCAACGTGCTAAATTTCGTATGGAATGTAATTTGCCACCTATTGTTAAAATGGCACATATCAAATGCCGGGCGACGTTTTATTACAAGATCGAGAAAACATATTTTCTTTTGGTTACTCGACCCGGGAATTTCATAAAGTTAAATCCAATACCGGACCGCTTGACGAAAAAATATAAGGAATAATGATATTATCCGAGGGTGGTGTCAAGAGTCTCCGAAACCGGCGTGTTTGTATGAAAAGGGTAATGAATGTGAAGGAAGCAAGACAGGTTTGTCAGGATCGTGAGGTCTGGCACTCGATACTCTCTGCCTACCCCGTAAGGGACTTGGCGTGAAGATATGTATGTATGTATGTAATATACGAATTTAATTACCCATAATGTAATATGAAACTAATTACGGGACTCAACACCAATATATGTGTCAAATACCCTTGGATAAGTTTTCAATTACAGAGCCAGAAGCGAGCGGCGCGCTAAGCTTCCTCATAGCGCAATCTCAATACCGAAGCCGTAATATCGGCTGGAAAATGTCCACCGCCATATAGAATCGGTGATTTTAAATGAAAATATATATTTTTATCCAAGATTCTCATTTGTAACAAAGTACAATTCAAAGTGACGTCCTCATTGTACGTAAAAATCTCAGAAGCGTACAACTTATATATTGCTACAGAATAAGAACGAACCTACAGAAGACGCAAGTTTAAATATTAACACCATATGCATGCAAAATTGATTTTTTAAGTACTTACGTTAAGGTTTAGGTATAAGATATACCTTTTATATATAACCACCGCCATATAGAATCGGTGATTTTAAATGAAAATATATATTTTTATCCAAGATTCTCATTTGTAACAAAGTACAATTCAAAGTGACGTCCTCATTGTACGTAAAATCTCAGAAGCGTACAACGTAAATATTGCTACAGAATAAGAACGAACCTATAGAAAACGCAAGTTTAAATATTAACACTGTATGCATGCAAAGTTGAATTTTTTAATTAGTTACGTTAAGGTTTAGGTATAAGATATACCTTTTATATAGAAACTAGCTGTTTGTCCGCGACTTCGTCAGTGTCGAATAGTTATGGTTTTCATACAACCTACCATATTATAGTCCTCTGGTGGTTGGTTTTTTTTAAAGTACATGTTTGAATTTATTTAGAAACACTTGTACTTTCCACAATATATTTTATTATTTTTTGTTTTTATAATTTAGCCAACCGGTTTCGCTATACAAGCATCATCAGGGCTATATAACAACATTATTATTATAAAATAAAAAAATAAAAATATAAAATATATTGTGGAAAGTACAAATGTTTCTAAATAAATTACATCAAGAATGGAATTCCACCAAGCTGGATTTTAGCTATATATACGTATTCAATTTCGTAAAAACGGATTCAGTGGTTTGGTCGTAGAAGAGCAACAGGGAAACTTTAGCATTTCTAATGTTAGTATGGATGAATCACCATTTCCCGTTATCATCATTTTAGCGGCGGGAGAATTTCTGGTGATTCGTTTTTATTGTGCTTTTTACTGTCAGATGGTTCATATTAAAGAAACAGCATTTATCGTTAGGACAGGACAACGTGTATCGGGTTTGTTTCGCCGTTTCTTTTCGTGCCTGACTAGGTTTGGAAACGGTGGTAGTTTTCGGTATATAGGGCTAAATTTAATAACATTCTAAAAATTGTTTGTGTTAATAAATAATGATGTAATCAATACAAAAACAGTGAGTAAATAGTAAGTCGATACCTATTAACATATTTGCACACCACAAGTTGGTAAAATATGTTAGAACATATTTGATATTTTCCATCGTCGGCGCTTGGTAAAACTTCCAAATATTCATATTTTTAAATGAAGAAACATTTGTACTGTTTTACGTATCACTTATGCTGTTAACTTAAATTTAAGTTCTTTAACTTAAATTTAATTTTTTAATTTTATTTTAATTTGAGGTCTAGAACTTAAATTTAAGTTCTTTAACTTAAATTTAAGTTCTAGACCTGATGATGCTGTAAAAAGCGAAACCAGTAGGCTATTTATAAAATAATAAAGCATAAGTGATACGTAAAACAGTACAAGTGTTTCTTCATTTAAAAATATGAATATGTTAGAACGCCTAAATAATTTTTTAACATCTTTGTAACACTCATATTCCGCAAAAATAAATATTTATTTCTTTTCTTTACTTTTTTCAGCTAATACAGAATATTATTACCGAATAATGTTTAATTGAAGTTCATGCTCCAATTAATGTCATTTTATTACCTATCGTTTTTGACCAATCTTTATATTTTTTGGATTGTATCATAGTAATAACGTCATTCGAATTCATAATGATACTAGCTGCGCCCCGCGGTTTCGCCCGCGTAAGTCCCAATCCCGCGGGAACTCCCTGATAAAAAGTAGCCTATATGTTATTATGGGTCTTCAGCTACCTACATACCAAATTTCATCGTAATCGGCTTTGTAGTTTTTGCGTGAAAGAATAACAAACATCCATACATCCATACATACAAACTTTCGCATTTATAATATTAATAGGATATTCCGCCCAGCAGTAAGTATCGCTGTCCAAACATTCCAAAGGTGACGAGTATCAAAAACATACCCTGGCAGTAGCTACTTATTGTTAACCGACATTTAATGGTATAAAAACTAACTGACAAACTAAATTTTATTAAAAAATGCTTTCTTCAATAAGAATCAAAAGTTATTTTTCACTAAAATTAAAACATTTACTATAACAGGACATAAAAAATATTAGTTTCACAAAACTCTTTGAAAAACTTTTACAAACACGTGTAATAACTAACTTTTATAGTAAATTCAATTCTAGCACATTGGAAATTTCATTAAAATTGTAAACGAAGTTGAAAGAAAGAGATCTCCCACAGGAGTCGTGCCAGTTCCCGGGCTGACAACTTTCCCGACTGTAAACTTCAGATGGGTTGTCGTTTAAATACGTCTGCTGTACTGATACGAGTGACTATATTCGTATAAACTCGTTGTCTACAAAACCTAGTCTAATCATTTTGTTACTAACTTAAAATAACGTCATTTCTGCCACCATGTAATAAGGTAAATTGTTATTACCGCCGTTAATAATTCGAGTAATAGGAATGCTTATATTGACTTTCAGTACATTTAATTGAGTCTTATTGTATTATATTACTGTATAAATAAATTGTTATAAATAAGATAATCTTATTTCGTTGTAATTGTTTAAAGTCACATACTTTATTTAAAATTGGCTTATAAAATAATTAGTTTGCTTACTTTACCATTACTTCCTGTGCTACTAGGATTGATGCATAATATCTGTATTTTTGTAAAACATAATGATAAAGTTTTATGTAAATCCATAATTAACTAGAATGTAATGTTGCAAATAAAATGATCCAATTTAATACTTAATGTATTCGTTGCATTAATTGTATTACTTCGATGTAACTTCCTTTTGTGTTTAGATTCTATACTTCTTATCGTCGGAGCTTGGTGGAATTCCATTCTTGATGTAATTTATTTAGAAACACTTGTACTTTCCACAATATATTTTATTATTTTTTATTTTTATAATTTAGCCAACCGGTTTCGCTATACAAGCATCATCAGGGCTATATAACAACCCTATATGTTATATGTTATATAGCCCTGATGATGCTTGTATAGCGAAACCGGTTGGCTAAATTATAAAAATAATAAAATATATTGTGGAAAGTACAAGTGTTTCTAAATAAATTACATCGACCTGTTGTGTTTGATTCTTGGAAACCAAAAGTTATAAAGGTTTGATTCACAGCAGCTGAGGCCAGAGTACGTTTGAATTTGAACGAGAAATAAACGCTTTTTGTAAATCTATTCAAGTGTTTTAGTGAACAAACTTTCAACACTTTAGGTGTCTTACTTCAAAAGAAATTAAACATTCGTTGAACACAATATGCTTTAACTCAAAAACTGTCTAAATTGGATAATTTTATAAAATGCTATCCTAAACCAGTTCCTAATATCCTATCCTATCATACCTAAAAGTTAGATTAACCTGAAGAATTAGAAAGAATCAGGTCCGTAATATCAAGGGTGTAAAGAACAAAATAATATGAAAAAGAAGGAAAGTGGGATTTGTCAAAACGCTTTTTAACGAGTTCGTCTTAAGGGCCACTTACACATGAGGTTATTTTAGTAGTCTTATTTGTTGTTTTGAACTCAGTAATGTACTTATTTCGTAAGATAATGTCGCCTCTGTGGTCTAGTGGTTCAGTTGTCGGACTTGACTGCGTGAGATCCCGGGTTCGATTCCCAGGTCGGGCAACTTAAATAAAACTGGGTTTTTCCGATTTTCTAATGTTAAAAAAACGTTGCTCCGGATTGGATTTGTGCCCGATTGGCGTTAGGCTTTCCACCTATCAAATTGTGAGGCTTAGTGTCTTCGGCTAGTCGTGGGTGCCCTGGTTGTGCCTCTGGCTAACTCTTCGGGGATATGTGAGTGAAGATACTTACTTACTTACTCTAATTGACTTTTAGCCCTATTTCCAAATATTATTCGTCATTTTGCCTTTAGTACATACCACTGTATATAGTCAGTATCTCAAATGTAACACAAACATAACGAACACAAACAAAGCTATGGTCCACAATGCTTATTTTGAACAACTCTGCTGTTTTCAGAAACCATTTAGAAATGAAATTCACAGACAATTCACAACAAGACCGAAACAGTTCATTCACCTTACAATATCATTAAGTAAAAGCCAGATGTCGTGATTACGAATTGTTTGGTTGAATTTAGTCAAATTATTATTAACTAACTAGCTGCGCCCCGCGGTTACACCCGTGTAAGTCCCAATCCCGCGGGAACTCCGGGATAAAAAGTAGCCTATATGTTATTCTGGGTCTTTAGCTACCTACATACCAAATTTCATCGTAATCGGCGTTGTAGTTTTTGCGTGAAAGAATAACAAACATCCATACATCCATACAAACAAACTTTCGCATTTATAATATTAATAGGATTATAAAGAGAATTAAAATGAGACAGATACATTGTTTCACTAGTAATAGAGTTCTGTGAAGCAATTTGGCCGGGTAGGGATCCACCGCCTTGCCTATTCTTGCTACTATAATTACTCGGTCATATTTGAGGGTAGGCAGTTTGTAGACTTGTACAATAAGCCTAACATCCCTACTGCTGCAGGACAACAGATAGTTACGCGGTTTTCGCGATTGCAGAACATGACAATATTGAGCACCAACGTCACACGTGAATCGTCACGAAACTTTTCCACCTAGTAAGTCACGATGTTAGTGACATATCAACCGATCGTAACTCTTAAGACTTGGCTATCTTTAGTTAGCTTTTCTGTTATATTGTAGGAAGTAAACAAGAGTAGGGAACTGCAGATGGTAGGAAAACTTGTCGCCTGTAGAGACTAACGATATTACTGGTGTGTTTCTATCCTGTATGAATAGAATATAAGTAATTGGAATTCGATTCGGCTATTCGTTATTTTACCAGACACCGTACTCTTCATAACTGGATAATAACAAACACTGATATAAAACGTAATCTTTGGTACCAGACTTTTAAAAAAATAATCTATTTATTACTAAATGTTTTGTTTCAGCTATCAAAAATTAGTTAAAGAGACTATTAGAAGAGAGAGACAAGGTATATTTTGACATTTTAAGATAGCAGCTAAATTCTGACCCTCCAGATTTAGAGGACCCGTGTGTTTGTGCACTGATCAGTCACATAATAAAAACAAATAATAGTTTAAAAAACTAAAAAAAACGCTTTTATTGCTAATCGAACTAAAAACTAGAAAATATTTTTAATAAAGAGGAGTTTTTTATTACAGTAGTAGACGATCGAACAATCAGTCATAATGAATCACCTCACAATAAAATTATAAAAAAATTAAGTTATTAACAGAAAAAAATAATCCAGAGTAAAAAGCGTGGGGTACTTGATATTTTTAAACAATACAATCATTCTATTGGCAACTATAGGATAGTTAGGATATATAACAATAGGATTGGATAGTTTTAAACCGCAGTAAAATGCAACTCGATACGTTTGCAAAATTCCAAATTTATTAGGCTTCTCAAAACTGGTAAAAATTGAGCTAAAATATTCGCTTTGTTTGGCAATAAGACCGCCTTTTGTGTACTACGAGTATAAATTATTATAATATGCTCTTGTTAATACATAGTTGTACCATTTTGTAATAAGTTTAATTGTGCACAATAAAGAGTTTATTCATTCATTCATTCCTTTACCTTTACCATACCTTTTATTTAAGTTAAAATCAGATTGTAATTAGTAATTTTAATCTAGATTATATTGTAAATATTATTATTGAAAAAAAGACAACCCCGCTGAGTTTCTTTTGCCGGATCTTCTCAGTGTGAGGCCGCGATTCCGATCCGGTGGTAGTTTTAAAAAATATTGACGCGCACAAATACCACTTGTATGTGTGAATAAATATTATTCTGATTCGGATTCTGATTCATTCATACATACAGCCCGAGCTAATAAAAGTGTATTAAAAATGCGTAAACGAACCGAAAGTATAGAAGTTACAATAATTATAATTTGAGTTTCCGCAAAATCGTCATTCCAGAATTTAAGAACCGTTCTCCGGAGACATTTCTAAACTAACCTTCTGTAACGAAGTTGAATCGTGAGCATTCATGATGAGAATTTAAAATTCTTAACGATGTTTCCCGACAGCATTAAAATCTCATTATTTTAATTCTAAGAAAAGAAGCCATCTGAGATCCCAAAAATCAGACGAGTTTTTGATTTGTCATAGAAATATTTACCTAAATAGTTACCAGAATATTATATTTAATAAGCACTCAGACCCGAAAATGCAGACATCTGCAATGTTCATCATTCATCACACAAATGCATGCCCCAGTCGATAATCGAACCGGAGCCTCGCAGTTAGTAAGAATTAACCCCTCGATCAACAAGGCAGTCAAAATAGATTGGAAAATTCGCAAAAGTACACTGGAATAATGGTTAATCTATACTATAATATCATAAAGACTAACATTTTTGATTTTTTGTTTGAAATGAATAGGCTCCAAAACTACTAGACCAATTTCAAAAATTCTTTCACCCTTAGAATGCTACATTATTCCTGAGTGACATAGGTTTCATTTCATCAAAATCGGTGCAGTAAAAGTCAAGTTACGCAGGCGAAGCTGAGTGAAGCTGCTAGTATAATATAACTATATATTACCTACACATTATAAATGTGGCTTGCTTCTAAAGCTAAGATATAAAGTTTAACAACCTTTCCAAGAGTCCATCGTTCAGACTACAATGAACATCTGTAATACAATGACCTTTCTTATGGGAGGTGATATTAGGACTATTTGAAAAATGTATTATTTTACCGATATCTCATCCCACATGGACAAAATATGGATTTTTGTATAATAAAGAAAGTTTACAATACTAAACTGGCTTTCTTAAAATTACTCACACATATATTAAAATATATCTACATATTATATCAAAATCAGTTGTCACACATGTTATGTCTGGCAACTCGTAAGAGGCGAGCACAGGATACAATGGTTACTACTAACAAGCAAACCTGCTAGAGCTAGAATTATGTGCAAAATGTTGCCCTCGTAGGGATTTACCAGCTTATATATTTATGTAGCATATGGACTTCCACATTAGGAACAATTTACATGTAACTCTTGTACTTTCCATAATTTATTTTGTTTTTTTTGGCGGTTTCGCTATTTAATGATTGAAACTATGCATATATATTTTTTTTTTGTTTGAATTATGAATTGGAGCAGGGACAACGGTCCCCGTCGTTGTGCAGTTCATCAGAAGGTTCCTGTCTTTTCCATATCATAGCATGTAACCAGCGAATCTCCTAATTGTAAGACACTATCGTTGCCAAACATTAAAGACTGCTGGTGCGTTGCTATTCTACCTACCAACTTGGAAGAAAACTGGCGATCGAACTATTTGGCTTGGCCGTTTAGTTACTGCAAGAATTATTGTACTCGTATAACGGCGTATTATGGAACAGGTGAAAAATGTACTCACACATTTTTCACCTACTATCCATGTTGAACGAAATTGCCAAGATAGATGTTTTGATTGAGGTTAAGGATTTATTAAGTTAAAACTTGTAGAGTTAGAAAATATAGATTTTGAAGCTTTACATCTAATATTTTTTGACAGTCCGAGCCAGACGAACTCATCTAGTCAACAATTCACATGAAAATGTTTTTGATAAGATTTAAATATTGCTTGATGGTATTTACATAAAATATATATCGCTAACATTAATAAGCAACCCCTAACACAGGGCTGGTAACGTGAGATTTTCCCTATGTAAATATTACTTATCGAATTATATGATACTATCAGGTAATAAAGAAAATGTCTTCATATATATCCTCGAATAGGTAGGCACTGGCACAATCAGGGCATGCACGTGAGAGGTGGCAAGTCTATCGCCAACCATATATATATTCAATCCTGGTCAACGTTCTTTTTATTAGAAAATTGGAAATACACATTTTCTACTTGTTTGTTGGAGTTTCCCTATCCAATACCCGGGTTGAGGATCGTACCCGGGACCTCAAGAAGTCAAGTCCGGCATCGGACCGATAGACCACATAGACTATTAATTACATTCAAATAAATGTTCAAATTATGTTTAGATTACTTTGAGAGCACTGTTTGCGAGGATAGTTTTGGAAACCATGACTGCTTATACAAATATGAAACAATAATAAGTAAGATATTATAAACTTACAATGTGATTATTCGAACTGCTTACATCAAATTGCTTTTATGTTCTTCAGATCTGATTATATTATGTTGACTGTACCAAATCTGACGAGTTATCTCAAGACTCTACCACTTTAGAACTATCATAATATCAGTGCTCGTGGTTGTTGTGTTCCGTGCTTTAAAAACTGTGTAGGGTTGTCGACACGTGTTTGGCCGTCCGGCCATCGAATAGTGATGACTCAGTACCGTCCTTGACGACTCTTGATGTCTACAGGAGACGGCTGTCTTTACAATTAATATCATAAGAAAAATTTAGTCATGGTCAAGACGTTACTTGCAGTCGACGTCAGGCACGAAGAGCGGTAGGATACCTACAAGTTGGCATATGTTTTTTAACGGAGCCTTAAAATTAGCAAGGGAAAAAGTTGTCTTGTCAACTGAGCCAAGTCCAACGCAAAAAAAATACAATTTTATAATATAGCTAATTTCCCATTTAACGTTATGTGTAAACGTAAATTATATTTTATGTCTTTCATTTTATATTCGGCACATCAGTACGGGCCGGTGTTATCCTCTCACATGACATTGTTGTAATCGTTTCATCCCATTGTACCATGGGACGGGGACATTTTATTAAGCCGCCATTAAAGCGGACTCGATTCAACGTGGACCAAACACATTACCTCGAGAAATATCTCGTAGTAAAACCCCGAGGCTATCTATTTTGTGCCCGAGACTTTTATGAATTAACGGCGCGTTAAGGCTAAGATTCGGCTGGGTTATTTCGATGTTCATATTTATATCAATCTTAAATTATAACCCAATTCTGGTCATAGGTTCGATACCCAGGTCAGGCAAAAAAATATAAATGTATTTTCAATTTCCTAATAAAAATCACGTTGTCCAGGGTTGGATGTATGCCTTTTGGCGATAGTCTTGCCACCTATCACGTTGTAGGACTTAGTGTCTTCGGCTAGTCGTAGGTGGCCTGGTTGTGCCTCTGTCTAGCTCTTCAAGGATATGGGCGTGAAGAAACTTTATTTTAACAATACCAAATTTTACTTGCCTTAAATTATACATGCTGTAACATTTAACTTAATTTTCAGTCTCAGGTATTTCTTCAAATAGCTGAATTTTAAAATAAAATTCACATGAAGGGAGTTTGTTACCGAAATTGCATAAGCTACATTTGTCTTAAAAAATTTGTAAAAGTTTTTTTTTTTAATTTATTCAAGAACATTTAAATTGACTATACTTTTCTTAACAATCGTGAACCATAGGCTAGCGTTATATTTTTCAGAAAAGTTTAAAATTATTATTTGATTCACATATTTATTAACACGTTTTGATTTAGTAATTACCTAAAAATTTTATTAAGTTGAAATAAAAGTTAAACATCAAAATCTGCAGTTTGATCTTATACTATATTATAATATTTTTAACAGGGAGATGATGCACATCGTACACATTGCGTTGGTGGTTACAGGGATGTAGGGCGAAGGTTATTAACACTGAATAAATGTTAAGAATTCTTTCTCCATTTATTTTTACGAGAACCATAAATTCACTGGATAAAAAATGTATTAGTTGTATTCACATTTTCATTTCCTAGGTCGAATGCTACTCTAAAAATGTAATAATATTCCTACATGCGAATCTCTTTAGAATACAAAATAAGGAAATGAAAATACGAAATTTATACATCAAAGAGTAAAAAACGAAAATAGAACACGATTTAAGAAATTGTGCCTAGTATTTTACATCGTAATTGTCTGAATTCCATGGTTAGAATAGACCATCTATCTCTCTGTTTGGTAGTTCGTAAGCACAGGAGGCACAATTTAAATGGGCCACTACCAACAAGACCACTGTAGGTACAAATCTGCAACTTACACGGGCAATGATCTAAGTGCGGAAATCAACTCTGTTAAGTCTAAAGGTTCACAGTTGGACTCGACTTCTTGAGGTCCCGAGTTCAACCCCCGGGTTGGGCAACCAAAAAAACTACTACTAACGCGCGCTCTCTTGATGGTAAATATAACCGTGGTCTAAACATTGACGTTGATGATGCATCGCTTAACTACAATTCGTTCAGGAACATGATGTAAGTATCTTAACGGCCATACACCCGAAGACGTAGGCAGACGCACAACCAGGGTAACTACGACTAGCCAAAGACACCAAGTTCCACAATGTGATAGGTGGCAAGCCTATCGTAACAAAACAAATCCAATCTGTTAGAAAAGTGAAAAACACATTTTTTAGCTTTTTGTTTGCCCGACCCGGGGATCAAACCGGGGACTTCAAGAACTCAAGTCCGACGCCGGACTGTTAGACTACAGAGGCAACTTCTGCAACCAGGACAACTACGGCTATCCAAAGACACCAAGTCCCACAATGCCATAGGTGGCAAGCCTATCACCAACTAAGTATATATCCAATCCCGGCCAACGTCATTTTTTTAAGAAAATTGAAAATATACATTTTCTTCTTAACAAGCACATGGTCTGTACTTGTTATTCACTGCGTACATCTTCTCGCCTTTCAGTACTATCAAAATCTCCTATGATTTAAAATAAAGCTTTATCAGTCGACCAGCGTTGAATAGAGAATGTTTTTACTAAAACAACATAAGAAAAACTCGATACGAATATGAAAATAAAGCCGCTTTGCGGTACGGATGAAGTCCACTACTTTTTAATTTGAATATTACGCTTTATCGAATATTCTAGTCGAAACATACTTTGAACGTTAATTAGGATTGAATAGTCCTGCAAATTCGATAATGTATGTCATGCTCTGCAGCAGAGCCACCATGATAAATACCGACCAATTATGTCTTAAAATTCGGTACATAAAACGTGCGAAACGTTTATGTGCGGCTTATAACCTTACTAGTGCTAATTTATTAACAAATTTGCTTTAAAAAGGGCTCAGGTTTACCTGTAACTTATACTTGTACACTATAAAAGTTGTTTTTTTTATTTATGAAAATCACTGAACGAAAGTTTCTTGCATTGTACTTGAATAAAAACATTGAAAACTCCTCCAGCAAAATGTCAAAAATGTAAATGTCATTCATTAAAAATATATTTTTTTTGTATTTTTAAATATTTAAATAAATTGAACTACTCAAAAGCACCACCTAATAATAATAATGTTTTCTACACGTACAATGACTCATGTTTTTAACCATGTCTCATGTTTTTAGTCTTATTTATCCAAGTCCCAGTAGAAAATTGATAAAACCTCTTACAGTGACCCGAAGTCGTTTAAACGCTTTCTCCTACTTACTTATATTCTTTCTTGAAATAGAAAGGGCGCGTTCTCTTTTCGCAAAAGAGATCTGGTGGGGCAAGCTAAAACAAACAGTACACACTGAATGGATAAAACCATACAAGTTAGAATTTTATTTGCATGTCTGTGTGAAATCTTGTCTGCTTGAATGCAGATAAGCAATAATGAAACTAGAATAAGCAAGAAAAGTTTGCACTCTGAAAGTGCCAGCAGAAGTAACGTTGTGCATTTTTGATATTTTGGAATGGTTAGGAAAAACAATTGCACGAATTGCTTTGATTGTCAGTATGAAAGTACTATCATTTATGTGGTAGGATACAATATTCATTTATTGCGCTATCGTACACAAACATGATAACGCGAACATTCGCGCAAACGCACTGCGCCGTCTAAACGAAACAGCAAGGGCAGGCATACATTTTCGCCGCGCTGTAGAAAGAGAGGGGGATACTTCCTCTCCTACGCCACACCGGCTGTTTACTCTTTATCCGTCTTACGAATTTTCGATCAGGTCACGTGTCCTGACGCGGGTTTAGAAATTTTTACCCATTCCAAAAAAAGTGCGCAAAAATGCTGAAGAAGTTTCCACTTCAAAAATATGGCAGACATTTTATATAAGTAAAGCTATTAGATTTTTATCACAATGGTTTATTCGATAGTACCGTTGTTCGTCCTTTTTTATTAAAAGCCAGTTTGCGAATCGCGATTCGAAAGCATGAAAAAGATATACAAGGGGTAGGCTACTGTATTCTTTACGCATTTGATCCGGCTAAGCCTCACTCGAGGGCAGCTCAGAGCGTCCGCGCTTACAAACAACGTCCGCCAATATTTGCCACTGCTTTCTGCTACCTGAAAATATCGAACACGGAATGGTGAATGTTTTATTACCAATACCATATACTTCAAATCTCTGGCCAATTTTTTTTTGTATCTAAAACATAAACATTGGTTTTTTATACCCTGGTGCGGTTTGGCACCTTTGACAATAAAACATTCTTTCATTTTTAGTATACATGGTTACTTTTATAGGACCGGCTAGATTTTAAAACAAGGGAATAAGGATAGGGAGAAATGATAATGCATTTTAAATATTATTGCTTTATTATTACTTTAAATTAGTCCGCGTTAGTACTTTATTCGTTGTGACGCTGTGTCGTACACTCGTACCTAGTCCGAGTCATGGCGTCACCAGCTTGCTCATTTCATTGCGGTCGGTAGGAACCACAGACCAATTAGAGTAGTAGGAACCAATTGAATGCTTTGTTTACGTTATATGTGTAACTATGTTGTAAATATGTGTATATTGTATTTTGCATGAGATAACAATTATAATTTACTTTTTTTAATTTTCAATGTAACCCTGTGTATCCTCTGCGTAACACATTACAATTGGCAATTTAATTCGAATTTTTTCAATATTGAAAATGAGACAATACAGGTTAAATAAATTGGATTCCACATTCTTACAAAGTCATTGCCCATCTAACTCTTTGACGATCCATTTAATGTACAGTATTACAACAAAATATTTATAACGAAAATTGATACAAAACAGATTAAGAATATAAAAATCTAAAATTAAAACTTCCACAACTCCCGATAAAATCTACACGTATTGCAGCGCTTATTTTGATTATGTTGATACACACAGACACGTAAAATTTATGACACTCCTCTGTTTTCGTAGGGATTCAAAATGTATAAATGTGAAAAAAATCAATAAGTGGAACCATTCTGTTAAGAAGAATACTAATAGTAAACACTTATCACGGTGTTAATAAGAGAGAAAAGTAAGTAAAAATATCAAACAGTGAAAATAACCCGTGTGCATTGAAAACATCACGGTACAGCTTCTCCTTCCCTCTTACGGATAATATTAATAATGTATCTCTTAAGATGGATTTCAAGCAATCTTGATTGCTGCGTATCCGCCGGCCTATCCTATATCTAACGCCCATATTTATTCTGTCAACAGATATGTTATTGGCAAAATATCAATCTTGGTCATTAGGATTGATTATTAATATTGGCAATCACAACATCAATAAAAAATTTGTTATTCATTTGCTGAAACAGAATCATCAAAAAATATCAAAAAACTTTAGAAACTGTAGTTTTTGCAAAAACAGAAGTAGTAAAATGACACAATATCTTTATGTTACTCGACCTGGGGATTGAGCCAGGAACTCATGTAGTCAAGTCTAACACCGGACCACTACACCACAAAGGCGAATCAAAATATCCCAGAAAAAAATGAATAGGGACATCCAAAACAATCTATCAGGCTTTGCTTGTGTGCTAGTGTGACATAATATTATAATTAAAAAAAAACAATTACATTTAATCAATTAGATCTATACAAAGATTCTTGTAACGCGTCTATATAATTCTAAAAACTACGGATCGGAACGCGGCCACATTAAGCATCTTAAATTGTTAAATGTAATTAAAAATAAAAGTATACTTATAAAGTATACCCACTCTCGTATAAATCAAAATACATTTAAGCGATTCAGAACTAAGCCATTGGAATTTATATGAAACCTCACACCTCAACTCGAGTCTGAGTACATTCCGACTCCCTCGAGCACACTTACAAAGGGACGCGTTAAATTAAAATTATTACGCGACTGTTCAAATTAAAATTATTATATAAGTTTGAACAATTTAACTGGCAATTTTCGCCTTTTTGCCGAAATGCTAATATGTCGAATTTCGATGATTTCAATCACGCCGAATGGACATAAAAAATTAAGTAGGTGTTATCTCGTAGTTAAGGTTCATTGGATGGTATCCAAACCAGATTATGAAAATTATGAGCAGAATATATAATTATTGAGACTCCTTGCAAAAGTATAGTAATATCCAAGGGCACATAGGAGTTTTGGTGTCATCGAGAGAAAATATCCTTTCCTCATAACTATTGAATTTTGTGGTAATATTGAGTGAAATAAATCAAATTTAGTGTCATTTTGTATAATTTTTTTCAGTGAAAGTGCACATACGAAATAATCATGAAAAAATTAGCATTTCGTGTATTTCTTCGTTGTTGCAAAATCTCACTAGGTATATGAGCTTGAGTAATGAGGCCACCGCTTTAGCCAAGATGTCATGTCAGCGACTTGACTTATTAACGACTTGTGACTAATTGTAATTGATCCCGATTTTGATAAATTTGATGCAAATTTTTACTTGACTAAACCTAAAAAAAGGAAGACGTAATACGAGTATACATAACACACCATAACAATGTTATGGTGTGTCAGTTATCCTGCGACCAATTGTTACATAGTCTATGGTCAACTCTGCATCCACCAACACGGAGAAAACAGATGGACGTATTTACAAACAGTCAACCGATCCATTTCATATTTTTGAAGTGAAAACTTCTTTAGGCGCGTTGAGCGTTTTGGTAGAGGGTAAAATCCTCGGTTCGCGTCACCGACATGCTAATGATAATAGTATATCTATAGATATGGAGAGCCAGACTAGCGCGCAGTAGCCTGTGTACACGTATACACTAATACATCGACTATTTCTGACTGACAAGATATGTGTATGTTAATTATCTTTTCAACCACTTTATATTTATATTTTGTTCATGATTTGTTTAACCCATCATATGTTACTAATAAATAAAACATAAAAAATTTCATATAGTTTTAATTACTCTCAACTTAATAGTTCCGTTTTCAATTCTATCGTCAGTCCCACGACTGCTACTGTTTTTTTTTAATTTTGTGGTTAAATTGAGTGAAATTAGTCAATTTTGGTGGCATTTTGTACAATTGTATACAGAAAAAGTGCACAAATGAAATAATTGTGAATAAATTAATGTATCGTATACTTTCTCGTTGCCCTCAAATCTCACTATATGAGCTTGAGAATTAATGAGGTCGCCTCATTTTTAGCCATGACCCTGACAAGATTTTGGTAATTTTAATGAAAATTTCTACTTGACCAATGGCAAAATGTTAACACGAATGCCAAAACCTAAAAAAAGAAAGAAGGGCACATAGACGTAATACAAATTTAATAACAATACTATGTTGTGTCAATTATCCTGCGGCCAACTGTTACATAGTCTATCATCAACTCTGCACCCACCAACACAGAGGAATATAAATTAAAAATGTATCTATTAAGTAACATACATTTATTTTCTAAGGACTTTTACTAATAATAATAATAATAATAAATCATCTTTATTTCACATAAACCTACAAGAGGCACTTGTGACGGGTCTATATAATAATAAATCTACCACCGGATCGGAACG
>NJDD01000685.1:18249-31620 GCA_002245505.1 Calephelis nemesis | reverse complement strand
AAATCCAATTTTCTTTTTGTTGGCCGACCCGGAATTCGAACCCGAGACCTCATGCAGTCAAGTCCAACACCCGGACCGCTCGACCACAGAGGCGATTCCTATTGCTATATAAATGAATATAATAAGAATTAATGGATATATTAGAATGTATGACTTTTAAATGGATAAATTTTTGTGGACAAATTATATCATAGTATAAGTATAGAAACTATTCTAATTACCGACACTTACGAAAATAAATAATGAACTAAAACAATAATAATTTGGAACGCGTACGCTCTATCCAAATTAGTTTATCTCTAGATTATATTTTGTTTCCACTTTCCAGTTAAGCGGCCATCGTTTGTAAAATGGCTGTTAAACTCTTTTGTCGGCACGTGACGTGGGTACAAACACGCCGACAGTCACGTCCTCTCGTACTGCGGAAGACTTACCGTTTGTGCGTGCTTTTATTAAGTTCTTGAGAATCACAGAAATTCTTCACGAGTTACTGTTCGATTAAACTTCAATCAGATTTTAGAAATTTGTTTATTTATCACAATTTTCAAAGTAAGAAAAAAATCACATCAGATTGTATTTAAACCTGCACCTTTTCGACTACCGTCACCAAATACCCTAACCATTCAAGCTAGCGAGGATTTACATCCAATAGTGAAATATTAAGTTATATAATATATACCTAGTTATTAAGTTATAGTTATTTGACCGCCTCGTTGGTCGAGTGGCTAGCGTACCCACCTAACCACATCGACCACCCGCGAGGTTCCCGACGGGGGCAGGCATTTGTGTGATGAACATTTAGATGTCTGCATTTTCCGGAACTGGGTGTTTATTAAATTTATTCAGGTATCTATTTAAGTATTTCTTTGTATTGGAATAGTTGACTAACACCCATAACGCAAGCATATAATTTGCTTACTTTGAGGTTAGATTCAATTTGTGTGATTTGTCCAGTGATATATATTTATTTATAAATTGTTAATTTTGTCTGCAACGATGAACTCATTTTAAAAGTATCACACTGAACTGGGTAGCTATAGGATATAACTCTTAAAAGAATCGATACGAAAAACATTGAAAATATCGCTATAACTCGAATATAAGAGATGAAAGGGTGCAGTTGAGAATACATTTTCTTTGGAAATTGTAAAAATTTATCCCAAGCACATCACAAGTGCTAAAATTAAAATGTTTTTATTTATTACGAAAAAGTAGACATATTTTGTAAAGATATACCCCTGTATTCTTATACTTTCAAATACTAAATTACATAAATTACATAAACAATTAAATTTATATTTTCAAAGGACTGGCCAGATTTTAATTCAAGGAAGTTAAAGGCTTAAATGACAATGAACTTTAAATATTAATGCCAAATTTTAAATTTTACTAGGTATCTTCACGCCTATATCCCTGAAGAGTTAGGCAGAGGTACAACCAGGGCACCCACGACTAGCCGTAGACACTAAGTCCCACAGTGTGATAGGTGGCAAGCCTTTCGTCCACCGGACACATAATACTCAATTCCAAGCAACATTTTTTTATTAGAAAATTGTTATAACCAAATTTTCTTTTTGTTGCCCGACCCGGTATTCGAACCTAGGACATTCGAACCTAAACCACAGAGGCGATAAATAAATTAAATTAAATTTTACCTTTAAAAACATTCGTTTAAAATAGTCCGCGTTAATACTTCGCTTGTTGTCACGCTGTGTCGTACCTAGTACGAGTTATGACGTAACTAATCTGCGCATGAAAATGGGGTCTGCAAGAACCAGCTGAATTCTTTGTTTAGGTTATAACCATACGTTTTGTATTTTGCATCGGATAAAAATTATAATTTACATACTTTTACAACTTTTATTACTTCAAATATCGAAAGTGATATCGATTCCCGACCCTCTCTCAAAATTTGGCTGTTATTTTAAATATAAACCTATATGCTACGAGCACTACGGAGAATCTGTGGAGTAACGCTCGCTGACCGCATTCGTAATAGTGATATCCGAGAAAAAGTGGGATTGAAAGAAAGTGTTGGTGTTAAAATGCGAAAAGGCATGTTCCGCTGGTTCGGTCATGTGGAAAGAATGACAGATGAAAGATTGACAAAGCAGATATACAATGCGAATGTGGATGGATGTAGGTACCCGGGGAGACCAAGGCTGACATTTCACGATCAGATCAATCAGATATTATCCGAGGGTGGTGTCAAGAGTTTCCGAAACTGGCGTGTTTGTATGAAAAGGGTAATGAATGTGAAGGAAGCAAGACATGTTTGTCAGGATCGTGAGGTCTGGCACTCGATACTCTCTGCCTACCCCGTAAGGGACTTGGCGTGAAGATATGCATGTATGTATGTATGTATAAACCTGTATATACTGCCTAAAGGCTATTATTTCTACAATCTGTCTTTCCAACTTAATATTCTAATCGAAAATTGACTTCATATCTTTTACTTCAAGACTTTGTTCTAATTACTGCCATTATAAATGTTATACGACACCTTAAAAATCAAAATACTTTTCGACAGCTCATTTAACAAGCAATCACATTATAACTCTAGTAATATCACCATAAAACTTATATATCTTGTAATCGATAAAAAACAAGGGGAAACGTTTAAAAACGTAAAGTTTTTTTATACTTTCAGATTATTTCGAGCTTGATGGCAACCTAAAATAAATACGTATTCAATATTATATTTTGAGCTAACATGATAAAGTTGATAAAGAAAATATTGAGATAAATCTTCTAGCACCATAAGTAAAAATAACATCTATGAAGTATACAGTTACTCTTTTAAGAATGTGGATGGAAGAATCATGCACTTAACACTTATTAAACATTTTTACACTTGAAATAAAAAAGTCAAGCAAACGCCAGTAGTAGCAGTTTTAAGAAAAATTCTAGCAGTCCCTCCCTTTTCCGCACGGGTAGATACTTCTATGTTAATATACACATATGCTCTTGAATCACTCTTCTTATAAAAAATTACATCAAAATCTGTTGCATAGTTTTAAAGATCTAAGCATATCTAGGAACAGAGAGCATACTTTGTAGTGACATAAAAACCTAAATCGCATTTAAAATGATAGCACTACGGTCAGCTATTATTTAGCTCTTCGAAGCCTTAGCGTATACCGTGCTGAATATCTGCACAATAATATCACAAATGCTACGGTGCCACGCGAATATAAACTAAATTCACTGAAATTTAAAATAATTAAATATTGCACGGTACATAAGCGGCGTTGTCTTGTAACGCTCTACGTAGTTTGTAGCTCGTAGCAGCGCTAGCGTCCGTAGCACTGCCGTAGCGCCGCCTCAGCGTTACTATATTGCACATTTAATTCCTTCAGCTAAAAATATATCAGAAAATATACAAAACAAGTATTGTTTACTGTCATTTAGCAATGGCGACAATAAACTGTTTTCCAAATGTATATGTGAGTAGACGTGATTTATAAATGAATTTTGTTTCGCCGTTTCTTCTCCTGACTGGCTAGGCTTGGAAACGGTGGTAGCTTATGGTAGTTAGGGTTAAACCTAATTATATTTTAAATTTTTTTTCAAACATTTGAAACATAATATGTTACAAATCTTAATAATAAATCTGTATAATATTAAAGATATTTGCACACCATAATGTTGTAGAATATGTTGGTATTAACAAATGTCTTTTGTTATAGTTTTTTACACACATTTTCGGCAAATAAATTTCATTTTTCAAATAATTAAACTAGCTATAAATATAAATAATTGGCTTAAAAGTTAAAGCGTATGTAATTAAATATTTTTTTAACAATATTAAAATATTTGCACACCAAAATATGTTAGAATATGTTGATATACTTAAATATTTTTGTAACATCTCATTTACACATATATTCCGCAAATAAATAATTTTCTTTCTTTTGTTTCAATAAATAAACGGTTATCTTATAGGGCCAAATTTAATAACCTATCTACAGATAGAGACAGTCCTACTAGAATTTGGTTACTAACATATTTGCATTGATTAATGAATAATTATCAGCAGTTACCTGGCAACCAATCTAACCGCCTCGTTGGTCGAGTGGCTAGCGTACACACCTAACTGCGAGGCTCGGGTTCGATTCCCGACGGGGGCAGGCTTTTGTGTGATGAACATTTAGATGTCTGCATTTCTGGGTCTGGGTGTCTTATTAAATTTATTCTGGTATCTATTTAAGTATTTCCGTGTATTAGAATCATTGACCATCACACGAGCACATAATTTGCTTCCTCTGGGGTTAGATTCATTCGTGTGACTTGTCCTGGGATATTTATTTATTTATTGGTTCCGCCCGTTCAGTTTGTATGTAAAAAATTAAAGTGTCGTTTTGCCAAATTTCCTCGCTGTTGCAAGGGATAAAATGTACCCCATGTCCTTCTCCCGGTTCTAAGCTACGTCGCCAACAATGTTCAGTCAAATCGGTTTAACTTTCACTACTTTCTTTTATATATGTAGACGATTCATATTTAATTTTTTTTTGTTTTTAAAGTGCATTCTGTTATTCGGGGCAAAAACAAATCCAACGAATCAAAATCCATGAAAATTGGTCCAGCAGATATCGAGCTATAAATGTTGTAACAATCCCGACTTTCTCTGATATATATAAATAAGTAATTAATATTGGCCGTTGAGTTATGTGTAGATGTAATGGTCAAAACAGCTGAAATAAAACTGACAAGACTGACAGATAGCTAATTCATATGTCGAGTAACTTTTGGTTTAAGGATTTCATATATCAAACAACTTAACAAAACAAAATTTGCGGGAAAAGTCAAACATAATTAGTGTAAATTAATTTATTAAAAAAATAATATTCAATTCAATAAGTTTCATTTTTCCGGGCTGAGTATAGTAGACCATTTGCTCTGTGACAGGCAGCTTCTAAGAGGCGAGCAAAAGTTTAAATATGGTCGTTACCTACAACACCACTAGTGGTAGAGTGCTTCATAGTGAATTTCATATTAATTGATATTCTCAAAAACCCACTTGTACTGTTTGTTGTACATAAATTATTTAGGGCACTTTAGTAGAAATTACCAACGGACAAAGCTACCGCTTTACCTATTCCCGACACCATGTTTCGGTCTGGAGTGTAGGGTAGACGATAGATTTTTCTGGCCTCAGACAACGACGCACCTGTAACATCTACGGTTTCTATAGGCCTCTACTGTCTCTTACCACTTAGAGATCTCTTACATAAAAAAATATTTTTATCAATGTTTGTTTACTTCAAACAAAATAAACAAAGCAAATTTTTGGAAAGACGTTGAAATGAAATGAAATGAAAATTATTTATTTGCGGAATATATGTGTTAAAAAGTTGATATAAAGATATTTAAGAATACAACATATTCTACCACATTGTGGTGTGCAAATATTTAATTAAATTTTAAGAAGTTACATATTTATATAAAAATGTACATTTAAATCGTAGCGCTTATTTACATTTTTAATAAACATTTTATTCATTTATTTACAAAGTTTCATAATTTATTATAATTAAATTTAAAGGTAGATTAATTTTTAGTCCTATCTAACGTACACTACCACCGTTTCCAAACCTAGCCAGTCGGGAGAAGAAACGGCGAAACAAACTCCCCGGCAACCATGATTTTGTTACTTAAACAAATTGTGTTGACAAAACAAATTGTGTTATTGTGTATCAACAAGAGCTTAAGCCTAATTTGTTTGTTGCGATGTTTTTGTACTATTCCCTGAATTCATTCTATAAGCTGGTAACATTGCATCGGTTAGTGTTTGTACGGAACCATCTACAACTGGCAATTTTAAAGTAAATGTAACATATTTTTTTAAGTAATTGGAAGCAGACGGATTTCCTAATGTTAAGAAATTCACGCTGCCTAGAGACACCAAAGGTGGTAATGGTGCGTTGCCAACCTGAGGCCGGGATGTTAGGCCTCGAACAAAAGTAAGTATACCTGCTACCTTACCCTCCGAACCGGAACACGTCATGACGTTATGATGGCAGGAATAGGTAAGGCGGTGGTACCAATCCGGGCGAGTCGCTGCTAAACTCTACCTCCTAGTTAGATGTCACGGCGTTAGTGACGGTGAGCTTATGCTCGCCTTTTACGAGCTGCCTGGCAAGGAAGGCAGATGGTCTATTCTACAAAGGAGCCCGGACCAACACGGGGGACATATGTAACATAAATCCGACTTTGACAAAAATAGTATAAGGTTAAGGTTAGTACCCCCAATATGAAGCGATCTCATGAATTTCAATCTATGAGGCTTAACTTTATAGGGAGCAGTCAGACTGAAAAAAAGCTTTTGCTTGATTAGTTCTAGTGATTAGCTTACAAAAATCGTGTCACGTTCACGTGATCATATTTAAATTTCAGGTTTTAGTTTTCGACTAATGCTATACCTGCTTGCGATTAAAATAATGTTCATCAGGTGGCCCGTTTGTTCATTAAGAAGTTTTTAACAGGGGGAACATTAAGTATACCCGCAAAACCGTGTATGTCTCATCTTCCCTAACTCACGGTATTAAGTATTTACACACACAATCGCGGGAGATAAGCCATTTCGTGCACACAATGTTCTGGAAATACCAAATATATTTTATATCCGAATCCCGGACAAAGGATCCGGGTGTTTGGGTAATGATATGATACCGTGTAAGGGAATACATAAATCGCCTTTTTAATTTATAAGATGATACAATGGCAGCAGGAACGAATGAATGAATTTTTATTGTGTACAATCAAACTTAAAACAAAGGAAATACAAACAAGTATTATCAACTCATAACATTATAGTTTGTAGTACGGTAAAGGCGGTCTTATCGCCACACAATGCGATATCTACGAGACAACCTTTTTGTCTAAAGAAACTATATAAACATATAATCTTGAGCAGGTTGAAAGATTAAATATACCAAAATTATAAAATTAAATTAAATAAGAATATTAAGAAGAAAAATATCCTAATATTATAAATGCAAAAGTTTTTATGTTTGTTTGTTACTCTTTCATGAAGAAACTGCTCAACCAATTTTCACAAAATTTGGCAGACACGAAGGATAACTTAGATTAAGACATAGGATAGTTTTTATTCCGAAAGAATGTTCCTTTCTGACCATGCGGGCAACACCGCGAGCAAGAGCTAGTATGATATGAAAATTTTAATAATAATATGACAAAGGACACAAGTAAAGCGGTGGTACCAATTCGAACAAGCATCTTATTTTCAGAACTCTACCACTTGGTCACTGATTGAGTACAACCAGGAGTAATCACCAGCAGCGAAAAAGTCATCATAACCCGACACATTTCTATTTTATAAACGCATTAATACTATTTCCTTCTTAAATCCATAGCGGTCCACTACACTATAGTTGCTGTAGTAGAGCTGTTAGTTTACCAGTTGAATTGACTGACGTATAACCTAGTTATCAAGGCGATGACTGACTTTTAACCAACTTCAAAAAAGAGGAGTTTTTCTATCCAATCCAATCCTATATTTTGACCAGCTTTGCACATAGAAGGAGGTTATATTATATATTATAAGGTTTGACTTCAACATTTTTTATGTATGTTAAACGATTTCGCTGTCGTTTCTAAATCACTCTTTTTATTTAAGAGCGTACTTCCGAGTTAATCTCATTGCCATCAAATCTAGACCTGATGATGGGATTCCAAGAAAATCAACTAAAATACTTAATTTTGGTGTACCTACCTTATATACCTTAATAAAATCGAAGTCGTTTTTTTGCAGTTTAACTGTACTTAAAATATATATTATGCATACATTTTATTAAGAATCATTTAAACGTACTTCAGTGACTGGTCAAAACCGACCGAACCTTGGGCGTCTTATTCTTTGGTATTGGTATTCATACCTTCTAAATGATGTTTTTCGTACAAAAAGTAATTTAGTGACTGGTAAAGCTGCTCGCAAAACCTATAGCATACTGGGCGTCTTATTATTTGATGTTTGGTATTAGTTTCTCTGAAATGATGTTTCTCCTATAAAACGTAATTCTGTGACTGGTCAAACAGCCCTCAAAACCTACAGTATACTGGGCGTCTTATTATTTGATGTTGGTATTAGTTTCTTTGAAATGATGTTTCTCCTATAAAACGTACTTCAATGACTGGTCAAACTGCCCTCGAAACCTACAGCATACTGGGCGCCTTATTATTTGATGTAGGTATTAATTTCTCCGAAATGATGTTTCTCCTATAAAATAAACTTCAATGACTGGTCAAACTGCCCTCGAAACCTACAGCATACTGGGCGTCTTATTTTTGATGTTGGTATTAGTTTCTCAGAAATGATTGTTTTCCTATAAAACGTAAATCTGTGACTGGTCAAACAGCCCTCGAAACCTACAGCATACTGGGCGCCTTATTATTTGATGTAGGTATTAATTTCTCCGAAATGATGTTTCTCCTATAAAATGAACTTCAATGACTGGTCAAACTGCCCTCGAAACCTACAGCATACTGGGCGTCTTATTTTTGATGTTGGTATTAGTTTTTCCGAAATGATGTTTCTCCTATAAAACGTAATTCTGTGACTGGTCAAACAGCCCTCGAAACCTACAGCATACTGGGCGTCTTATAATTTGATGTTGGTATTAGTTTCTCAGAAATTATGTTTCTCCTATAAAACGTAATTCTGTGACTGGTCAAACAGTCCTCAAAACCTACAGCATACTGGGCGTCTAATTTTTTGATGTTGGTATTAGTTTCTCAAAAATGATGTTTCTCCTATAAAACGGACTTCAATGAATGGTCGAACTGCCCTCGAAACCTGCAGCATACTGGGCGTCTTATTTTTTGATGTTGGTATTAGTTTCTCAGAAATGATGTTTCTCCTATAAAAAGTAATTCTGTGACTGGTCAAACAGCCCTCGAAACCTACAGTATACTGGGCGTCTTATTATTTGATGTTGGTATTAGTTTCTTTGAAATGATGTTTCTCCTATAAAACGTACTTCAATGACTGGTCAAACTGCCCTCGAAACCTACAGCATACTGGGCGTCTTATTATTTGATGTTGGTATTAGTGTCTCCGAAATGATGTTTCTCCTATAAAACGTAATTCTGTGACTGGTCAAACAGCCCTCGAAACCTACAGCATACTGGGCGTCTTAATATTTGATGTTGGTATTAATTTCTCCGAAATGATGTTTCTCCTATAAAACGTAATTCAATTATTGGTAAAACTGCCCGAAAAACCTAACGTATGGTAGTTATAATTTGTTGTTCGTATTCAGGCCTTCGAAATGATGTTTCTCTTTACCACGTTGTATGGAAACTGTTTAGAGTCTCCGCGTCTCCCGGCAAGTTAATGTGCACCTGTAAATTGTTCATAAATTCTCAGACAAGATTTATGAAAGACGTTTCGCGGTTTTACTCGCAACTTTGGATATTTGAGATGGTTGCTGTTCCAATTCTAATTTCACAAATTTTAATAACTAAAGAGTAAAAGTTTCTTTGGTTTAATATAATGCTTAAGTTTATCCATTAGCTGCTGCCTTTCGCCTGTGTGATGAAGTTTCATTGCGGGATAAATTAAAAACCATTCTCACTTTGCAGTTATTTTAAGTCGTTAATTTTCTTTTAAGACTAAAAGCATCCAAACTACCAACCAAGCAAAGATCAACACTTATGCCTTATGCCACTGCCTATGCCTAAAACTGTCAACCCGATTTTCTATTTTAAAACTTTGTTAAGTTTCATGATTTATCTTAATACAACCACAAAAAAACAATAATTTCCTAGAAAACTATCCATAATGCAACTAAAAATCATTTCGATTATGACGACTTCCAAAAAGAAGTAACCTCATCGACGTTTAGGACTTATGATAATACAGGCGGACATAGACACACACACATACACATACATACATATATATATATATATAAATATTTCAAACTTATAACACCCAACTATTTCCGGCGGGGCTTAACTTAAAATTGTCTTCGTATTTCCAAAGTATTTGCTTATCCCAAAGGTAGAGCGTCAAATATTACATTAAAAACTGATGTTTAACAATAAACTTACTAATAACATCGGCCATGACATGCCGTCAATAGTAGATCTATGCTCTATTTTATTTTCAATCAGATCCAACTGTGCTATGCAATTTTATTTGTAAGGTATCAGAAATAGTTTCCCGTATCGAGGCTGCAGAGGAATCAATCCAGACACATGTCAGCGGTGGCGCGGCGCCGCTCGTCTGTGCGCTATGTCCTTCCGGTTGGATCGTCGATGGATATTTTGCTATTAAAAAACAAAACCTACCAATATAAATTTCAAATTTCTGTTGCATCTGTTTACAATTGAGTATTGTCGGTCTGCGATAGACGAATTCAATATTTAATAATTTAATTACTTATCTAACTAGTTATATCACTACATATAATTCTGTACTTATACCAACTTTACTTTGATGAAGAGAGAGTTAGTTAAAAAAAACAAAAGTTTCTTCACGCCTATATTCTTGAAGAGGTAGGCAGCGGCACAACCAGGGCACCCACGACTAGTCGAAACACTAAGTCCCACAATGTGATAGGTGGAAAGCCTATCGCCAACCGGACACACATCCAATCCCGAGCAACATTTCTTTTTTTAAAAATTGAAAAAATTCGCTTTCTCTTTTTGTTGCCCGACCTGAAAATCTAACACGGGACCTCATGAAGTCAAATCTAACACTTTGAGCGCTAGACCACTAAAGCGATTACAAATGATTAAAGAGTTAGTTATTTTAGAAAAACCTTGAAAGTAGGAGAATTGCGGTTGCAATAAGCTTTGTCGTGAAGATATGTATGTATGAACTTAATTGTTTATCTTTACCTGAAAATAAAGAATCGTCAGCACATCTTTATTTAATAATCTCACATAAAGTATTTTTTTAATAACGTAAAAAAATTTTCCCCGTGTTGGTCTGGGCTCCTTTGCAGAATAGACCATCTGCCTTTGTTGCCAGGCAGCTCGTAAAAGGTGAGCATAGGCTTATCATCACTAACACCGTGACATCTGACTAGGTGGCAGAGTTTCGGAACGACTCGCCCGGATTTGTACCACCGCCTTACCTATTCCTGCCGCCAAAACGTCATGACGTGTTCCGGATCGGAGGGTAAGGTAACCGGTAAACTTAATTTTACTCGAGGCCTAACATCCTGACCTCAGGTTGGCAACGTACCATTTTCATCTTTGGTGTCTCTAGGCGGCGTGAATTTCTTACCATCAGGAAATCCGTCTGCTTAATTGCCTTCCAATATCATATCAAAAAAAGATTTAACAAAATAAGGCTTAAATCATGCAAATTTCAGTTTGACTGTTTGCCTTCCTATAACATAAAAAAACTGGCGCTTGCCCACAACTTTACTGCCGGTTGTGATAAGCTTTCTTTCTTAATTTTTCTACCGTGTCTAAAGGCAACGGTTGTCTCTAATAGAGTCGGTTAATAGAGTCGTGAGCATGGCGATAACTGTATTATTTGATACTGAATAAGGCTTATATTTCCTTATTTTTGTTTCGTATAATCTAAACAAGAACAAACTTTTACTTAAGAAAAAATTGTTTACTTGCTCTCCAGGCATTACGTTCCACCCGTTCTGTTTTGTATTAGTGAACTTAAAATTCTGGTTTTCTTAGTTTCTTCTTTTTACTTATCTTTTAAACCTTCCTTCCACAAAAAATATAAGACTGAAATTAAGCGAATCTGTCGATTGTTCTCAAGTTTTAGCAAGACTAACCAACAGCAATAGATTTTTATAGATAAAAGGAATAATTAGAAGACGACTTGTCTGCGTTTACAAATTCTTTGCTCTCTAAATATTAGAATGGTTTAAAATAATAAAACACAAATCCCCGAAAAGGGAGGTAGAGATACAAATAATGCAATCACAATTAGCCGAAGGTACTACCACATTGTGGTAGGTGACAACCATATTACCAAACATTTCCCTCGTGTTGGTTCAGGTCTACTAAGTAAAATAGACGATCTGACTTTCTTTTAGCCAGCTCGTAAGACACGAGTTGCGATTTAGATATAGGTGTCTACCAACAAGATCAGAGTAGAATAACTCTGGTCTTGACTCTAACTTAGACTTTCCATAATGAGTCTGTCATGTTCCGGTCTGGAGGGTAGGGTACCTGGTAAATTTGCACTAATATCCCGACTGCAGAACAGCGACACACTTGTAATATCTATTATGTGTATAGGCCACTGTTATCTCTTACCATCAGAAGAGTCCTTGTTTGCTGATCTATCACGTAAAAAACGGACAACAGTGTCGCATATCTATTCAAGGTTTATTATTTATCCACAACACAAACTTTGTTATTTCTCGCCACCAAACAAATAAAAAAACATTTTCATATGTATTTAATAGATATACCAGTATTCGTGCTACTTAGCATAGATTGTATTGAATAAACATAAACTTCAATCATCAAAGTATCTCAAGCCCCGTTATTCATAAGTCAGAACCAAACACTCTCAAACTTCCAAGTGACAGACTCTGTCACTCATAACCACTGTTCATCATCTAGCGGTTATAATTATTCGACCTTTACAAACAATGATTCGACCTTCTCGAACAATTGTTCGACCTTTCCAAACCATAAATTATTTAACCTTTTCGAGGGCTCTTATCTTTAACAACAACGTATTGGTGGTATACTATAATGCTATTACTGTTTAGGAATGTATTGTTTTCAATAGTATTATTGATTTCACAACATGGCAAATTGTTATAAACACGATCTAGCTGTTGTATTTTAGTATGAGAAGATATCGGTGGTGGTTGACGGGGGCAGCCATTTGTGTGCTGAACATTTAGATGTCTGCATTTCCGGGTCTGGGTGTTTATTAAATTTATTCTGGTATGTATTTAAGTATTTCTATGTATTAGTATCGTTGGCTAACACCCATAACACAAGCATATAACTTGCTTAATTTGGGGTTAGATTCAATTTGTGTAACTTGTCCAGGGTGTATTTATTTATTTACTAGCTGCGCCCCGCGGTTTCACCCGCGTAAGTCCCAATCCCGCGGGAACTCCGGGATAAAAAGAGCCAATATGTTATTCTGGGTCTTCAGCTACCTACATACCAAATTTCGTCGTAATCGGCTTTGTAGTTTTTGCGTGAAAGAGTAACAAACATCCATACATCCATACATACAAACTTTCGCATTTATAATATTAATAGGATAGGATAAGATTTATTCAAAACGTGGAACCAAATCAAAAGAGATCCAACATTTAGATAAGATAGATTAGTCCGGACATGTCAAACTGTGACATTTTAATCAACATTTTCCTATTGATCGATTAAACGTAATTTAGAAAT
>NJDD01000683.1:101581-121844 GCA_002245505.1 Calephelis nemesis | reverse complement strand
AAGTTGGTAGAATATGTTGAAACGCTTAAATAATTTTGTAACATCTTTGTAACAATCATATTCCGCAAATAAATATTTTTCTTTCTTTCTTTCTTTCTTTCTATTAGAAAATCGAACTCGGGACCTTTAGACCACAGAGGCGAAAGGTGTTGTTGTGACAAAAGATAATGTATGTACATACACACGTATTTTCACGTAAAGTCTCTCACTATGGAGGCAAAGAGTTTGACCGCCTCATTGGTCGAGTGGCTAGCGCACACGCCAAACTACATCGACCGACCGCCAGGCTCGGGTTCGATTCCCGACGGGGGCAGGCATTTGTGTGATGAACATTTAGATGTCTGCATTTCTGGGTCTGGGTGTTTATTAAATTTATTCTGATCTATTTAAGTATTTCTATGTATTGGTATCGTTGACTAACACCCATAACACAAGCATATAATTTGCTTACTTTCGGGTTAAATTCAATTTGTGTGACTTGTCCAAGCATATTTATTATTATTATTTAAAGAGTATCGATTGTTAAGTGCCACGATCCCGTGATCTGCCTAGTTTCTTCCATTCATGACACTTCGTACAAACACGGTGTATATTTAACTGAAAAACAGTATTGTGCTTTCATAAATACACAATATGTACCTGTCAGTTTTATAGGTGGTGTACTGTTATCAGTTGAAGTCGGGGAAAACAAATCATGATATCACGAGTGTGCACAGATAACATGTCAATGTATCACTTGGATTTGCAGTTTTGCAATGGTGAATAAACGAAACTGGCGTTAACATTTTCAGATATTTGTACCGGATATTAAAGATTCTATTTTGGCTAAACGAAAATGTAGATTTACAATTTAAATGTACTAAAATTGCTAAAACCAACTTCAATTTGAACATGTTAGATAAATGCTTTTATTTCAGCTTTTTTTTATGATATTGGAAGGCAAACAAGCAGACGGATTTCCTATTGGTAAGAAATTCCCGCCGCTTAGAGACACCAAAGTTGGTAATGGTGCGTTGCCAACCAGAGGCCGGGATGTTAGGCCACGAGGAAAAGTAAGTTTACCGGCTACCTTACCTTCCGAACCGGAACACGTCATGATGTTATGGCGGCAGCAATAGGTAAGGCGGTGGTACCAATCCGGGTGAGTCAAGTCCTATCAGCTATCTGTTCCTTTTTAACCGACTTTAAAAAAGGAGGAAGTTTCTCAATTCGACCGTATATATGTTTTTTTATGTGTGTTCGCGGATAACTTCGTCGTTCATGAACCGAAAAAAGGAGATACTTCAAGGGAAACCAGAACCTGATGATGGCATCCTGGAGAAATTGAGTAGAATTTTCAAAAATTGCAGGGTCGACTAGTGCGTTTGTTTAATCGTTGTAACTGGAAGAAAATATTGATAGTTACATTAAAAAATACCACAACTGCCAAAACCCTGTCTAATTTCTACATGATGTTATCTTAAAGATATGAAAAATAGAGGATTATGCTCTATTCGCCTGGAATCCCATCATCGGATTCTGATACTTACTTAACATAGCCTCTTTTTTATAAAGTCGATTAAAAAACCATGACGTGTTCCGGTTCGGAGGGTAAGGTAGCCGGTAAACTTACTTTTGCTCGAGGCCTAACATCCTGACCTCAGGTTGGCAACGCACCATTACCATCTTTGGTATCTCTAGGCGGCGTGAATTTCTTACCAGCAGGAAATCCGTCTGCTTGTTTGCCTTCCTATAACATAAAAAAAACCGTAAGTAAATATTCCGTGTAAGTATTTAAAATATGCATAAAATTAGTCGACTTAAGTTTTAAATCGTGAAAATGTTATTTACATGTACATAGATAAATTGACAATATTTAAAGGTTTTGACACCGAATTGTGAAGAGTTCCAAAACAGATGTCTTAAAAGTAACAAAGTATCTTCATATCCAATATTTATATCCATAGAGTATCGAGTGCCAAAGTAGTGCCCTTGAAGACCTACCTATCTTTCTCCATATTCATAACTCTTGTCGTATAAACACGCCGGTTTCGGAGACCCTTGACATCACACTCGGATTATCCGAGCGATTCGATCGTGGAATGTCAACATAGTTCTTCACGGGTACCTAAGTACATCCTTCCACATTCGTATTGCATATCTGCTTTGTCAATATTTCATCTGTGAGATAATATCATAAAACATGTATGTATTCCTCGACAAACAAACTAGTCCGGGCTTCTTTGAAGAATAGAACTTACTTGCCAGGCAGCTCGTAAAAGGCGAGCATAGGTTCAGCGTCACTGATACCGTGACATCTGACTAGGTGGTAGAATTTAGCAGCGACTAGCCCGGATTGGTAGCACCGCCTTACCTATTCCTGCCGCCATAACTTCATGACGTATTCCGGTTCGGAGGGTTAGGTAGCCGATAAACTTACTTTTGTGCGAGGCTTAACATCCCAGCCTTAAGTTGGCAACGCAGAATTACCACCTTTGGTGGCTCTAGGCGGCGTGAATTTCTTACCATCAGGAAATTCGTGTGCTTGTTTGCCTTCTAATATCATTAAAAAATGAAAGCATCAACGTATTCCAAAGTAGTATGTTAAATAAGTATTCTAGCGACTATACGAGTATTTTCAAACGAATACAGCTTAGCTTGTCAATCTCCAAGAAAAGAGCATATACATCTGCAAGGTCAGCAGCTCGATAGTATTCAAGGAGATGCGGATAGTGATGGTAGAGTTTTATAAACGTTTAAACAGCTGGGATGACCGTTTTATCTACTCCTTTTGCCATAACATCACACTCCCCATAGTCATGTTACATATGGTGAGTAAGTTCCCTGTTTACTTACACAAGATACTTAACCACCCAGCATCAGTTTCCCCCGTGTTGGTCCGGGTTTCTTTGCAGAATAGACCATCTGCCTTCCAGCCAGGCAGCTCGTAAAAAGCGAGCATAGGCTTACCGTCACTAACACCGTGACCTCTGACTAGGTGGTAGAGTTTCGCAGCGACTCGCTCGGATTGATACCACCGTCTTATCTGTTCCTGCCGCCATAACGTCATGACGTGTTCCGGTTCGGAGGGTAGGGTAGCCGGTAAACCTACTTTTGCTCGAGGCCTAACAGCCCGGCCTCAGGTTGGCAACGCACCATTACTACCTTTGGTGTCTCTAGGCGGCGTGAATTTCTTGCCATCAGGAAATCCGTCTGCTTGTTTGCCTTCCGATATCATTAAAAAAAAATCAGTTTAACAACCATTACTATCCTTGGCATGACGACGTTGATGACGTAGATGTCGTTTAAAAATGTATAAAAGACCGTTGTAAGCACTGGTTGTGGAAATTGGTTTGCATCCGTCGGGACCGTAGATTTCATCCAATTTTTATAATAGGTCTTCTAGACGGTTGCAAATATTGATTTACATCGACATTCGTAGATTTAATTCAAATGCAGTAGTACTTGGAAGATAGAAACAAACTCTCCATCAAGGTCATCTTTTTTGCAGCCACTTAGACATATTTGATAATCAGCAAGTTTCCTAGAAGATTATCTTTGTCCAACAAAGTACAGGTATGTTTATACCCGTCTAAAATGTCTTTAAAGGTTACAATTATACAAAGAAACGCGCGAAACACCTAACCCTTAATTCACGCTTGGCGTGAGATGAGTCTGACTTCCGTGACCTTACCTAAGAAATATTGTATTTATGTAAAGCAGACAAATAACTGTTTGTTAGAGATAAGAAACATGGGCACGCGTCGGAGGCTCGGGCAATTAGAGGCGGTCACAATGAGCCTTAACTCTGGCAACAATAGTGAGATGGGAGATAGTCGGTATCAGAGGATCGCAGGCTTTCTGCACGCTAAATAAGCTTACATGACCTCTGGTTGCGGTTAATCTGTGCGACAGTGGATGATACTGGTCTATTTTTACCCCGATGCGACGCAAGGGTTACGTTTTAAGAGTTTTATTACAGGGAAACTAGGAGTGTATCATTAAACGTATGTGATTTCAGCTGCCGTTAATGTGCTAAACACCAAAAACATCAACGCGTTGCCATCCTTTCAGAAATAATTGCACTTTTTGTAGAAAATGATAATGTTCTATTTTTACCCCGATGCTATGCAAGGGTCATGTTTTAAAGTATGTATGACCAATCGCTCTTATTGCAAGGAAAAAAGAAGTGGAACATTTAACATAATATGTGATTTCCGCTGCCGTTATCGTCCTAAAAACCCAGAGTGTCCATGCGTTGTCATCCTTTCAGACATATTACATAATACTTACACTTGGTTGTTGAAAATGGGTGATAATCTACTAATAGATAATGATATTTTTACCCCGATGCTTTGCAAGGGTTATGTTTTACGAATTTGTATGCGCAATAGTTTTTATTAAAAGAAAACAAGCAAGTGGGTTATTTAAGGTGACCCCGCCACCCACTAAAGTAACACTAGATGATAATCGATACTTTGCCTTCCTTTCAGAAGGCAGCACAATCTTTTTTGACTTCTTTTTATGATATTGGTAGGCAAGCAAGCAGACGGATTTCCTGATCGTAAGAAATTAACGCCGCTTAGAGACACCAAAGGTGGTAATTTTTCGTTGCCAACCTAAGGCCAGGATGTTAAGCCACGAACAATAGTAAGTTTAACGGCTACCTTACCCTCCGAACTGGAACACGTCAACGGCAAGCATTGACGTTATGGCGACAGGAGTAGGTAAGGTGGTGGAGCCAATCCGGGCGAGTCACTGCGAAACTCTACCACCTAGTAGGATGTCATGGTCTTAGTGACGGTAAGCCTATGCTCGCCTTTCACGAGCTGCCTGGCAGGAAGGCAGATGGTCTATTCTGCAAAAACGAGCCGCACGGGGAAAAAAATACTATATTTACAAGAAAGTATTTTTTGCGCTACTCTCTAAAGAAACAATCAAGTTTAATAAACACAATAAAAATAAAATCAAACTTCAATTTTAATATTTCGTCTTTTATTTAAAAATAATATTTTTATTGCTCGTTCCTAAGTTTCTTCGGAAATACAGTAATTCAAACAAAATCGACGAACTTACATAAAAACATGTAGGCGTCGAATTTATTATAACTTCCTCATTTTTTAAGGTCGGTGAAAACATTGTTGGTATGTTAGTTTTAAAAAGTACACATTTACGTTCGACAGTTCGTGCAGTCTTCAGTCAATTTTGCCTCAATTTGGCAGCCTCGTTGGTCGAGTGGCTAGCGTATACGCCTAACTACACCGACCAACCGCAAGGCTCGGGTTCGATTCCCGACGGGGACAGGCATTTGTGTGATGAACATTTAGATGTCTGCATTTCCGGGTCTGGATGTTTATTAAATTTATTCTGGTATCTATTTAAGTATATAAATGTATTAGAATCATCGTTTAACACCCATAACACAAGTATATAATTTGCTTACTTTTGGGGTTAAATTCAATTTGTGTGACTTGTCCAGGGATTTATTCATTTATTAATTTCTAGCATGTAAGGTGGTGACTGATGTTTGCTTGAAGCCGCTATCTTATAATGTGTTAATCATCATTCAAACGTACTTCAGTGATTGTGGTAATACTGACAAAAAACCTATCGAGTAACAGGTGTAATGATAGTGACTTCATGCAAATTTTGGTCCCCCACTGTAGGTTACTGTAAGGTACTGCTAGGCAATCGCCACTGTGGTCTAGCGGTCCGTTATCGGACTTGACTTCTTGAGGTCCCGGGTTCCATCCCCGGGTTGGGCAACAAAAAACTAGAAAACGAATTTTAGATTTTCTAATAAAAAATAATATTGCGCGGGATTGGATATGTTCCCGGTTGGCGATTGGCTTGCCATCTATCATGTCTTGGGACTTAGTGTCTATGGCTAGTCGTGGGTGCCCTGGTTGTGCCTCTGCCGACTTCTTCGGGGATGTGGGCGTGAAAATACTTTTTTTACTTCTAAATAGCAGTGACCCGAAAAACTAACAGTAATAATGTTTAATAGAAGCCTAATTAATTTATGAACTCTGGTCAAATTTGAGACCACTAGTTTCCTTAATTACAGATCTACGTGTTTTGCTTAATTAATAGTGAATGAAGTGTAATAATTGGAACAAACGGATTCGTGGGTGGAACCTTGTTAATGATCTGCTAAGCGATTTACATGCGGATCGAGATAGAATCAGCAAAGGTTGCGGCCGTTTCCGTTATTGTTACTATTCTGTTTTCTATTACAGCGGAAGATTTATGAATCTTTAAGGTAGGTGCTGGATATCGGAACTTTGAAATATAAACTTTTTTTAAAAATATAAACTTATACCTTGGTGTAATGCTCACTGACTGCATTCGTAACAGTGAGATCCGAGAAAGAGTGGGATTGAATGAAAGTGTTGGTATTTAAATGAGGAAACGCAAGTTCCACTGATTCTGTCATATTGAAAAATGGCGGATGAAACATTGGAAAAGCAGACACACAATGCGAAATTGGATGGACGTAGTTACCCGGGAGGCGGGAGGGAGGGTGGCATTCCACAATCAAATCGCTAGGATGTTACCCGAGGGTGGTGTCAAGAGTCTCCAAAACCGTCGTGTTTGTATGAAAAGTACGATAATTGTGGAGGAAGCCAAAAAGGTTTGCAAGCATCGTGAGGTTTAGCACTCGTTACTCTCTGCCTTCCCCGCAAGGGGTATGGCGATATGTATGTAACCGTTTGAAATAAAACAAGATGTTTCATTTGTTTTTTAGCTAACTGCAAAAAAGGGAGTTTACACGTACAACGCTTATATTTTATGTGTGTTAATCGATTTCTGGCATTTTTGAACCGATTTTAAAAAATTACTTTTTCTTATTCGAAACGGCGTACTTTCGTGGTGACCACCACTGGTCTCATTGCCATCAAGTCTAGATCTGGTGATGATGAAATCCCAGGGGAATCCAGTAAAATAATTAATTTTGTCTAACTAGCTTCCTTATTGCAGTAAATCGGTTCTTTGCAGTTTTACTGTGTTTAAATTATGTCTAAAAGTGCGTCCTTCCGAGGTCGGATTCATTATACATATCATATGTAATTGTCACCAAGTCAGATCCTAATGACGGAATCGAGGTAAATCCACATTTTTTGTGTCTATTGAATTTATTTTGTATATATTACAATCACATATTTTTACAGCTTGATTGCATTAAAATTATTGAATATGTTATAGCATATCTCTGTAAGTGAGTGACTTTGTTTATCGGTTTTTGTTTGTTTTTCTATATAATATCGTTAGCACCCTAGGGATTCTGTATAAAAAATTGCTGTAGCTCATAGAATAATAGCTTCGTCCGAATTTCCGTCCGTACTTATACATTTTTCCTAGTTATTAAAAAATGCAAATTTTAAAATGAGTACTTCACAAATACTATACGATCTACACTCCCCTTAACTTTAAGGCATGTTAGATACTTTCCATTGTAATTAAACTTGATGTGCGCGGTTTTTGATTACAAGTAAAACAATTGTTTTCACCTCAATTTGGGCTATTTCAACTGACTCTGAAAAAAGAGGAAGTTTCTTAATATGACTGTAAGTTTTTTTATATTTCCGTTTGGTATGTTGCCTATGTGGTCTAGCGGTTCAGTTCTTGCACCTGACTGCCTTAGATCCTGGGTTCGAATCTCGGGTCGGGCAATAAAAAGAAAATAGGGTTTTTCCTGTATTCCAATAAAAAAACGTTGCTCGTGATTGGATTTGTACCCGATTGGCGATAGGCTTGCCACCTTGAGCTATCACATTGTGGGACTTAGTGTCTTCGGCTAGTCTTGGGTGCCGTGGTTGTGCCTATGCCTACCTCTTGGGGGATATGGGTGAGAAGATACTTTATGTATTCCAATAGCTTAACGATTTTGACGGTTCTTGTTTTAAAAACTACGCCGTGATTCCGAGGTGGTCTCATATTAATTTTGTCATGATCTGATAGTAATAATTTTATCATTGATAAGGTCGTCAACATGATGTAAAATAATAGATAAAAAAGATAAAATGTAAAAAAAATTAACAAATTTAATATTAATTATACACTACTTATTATTAAACTAGCTGCCCCAGCGAACTTCGTCCCGCCAACATCCGGATAAAAACTATCCTATCTTTTAAGATGGACCAAACTACAGATATATGAGAAATTTTATCGAAATCGGTTCAGTAGTTTTGGAGTTTATTGGCAACATACATCGTGACACAAGATTTTTATATATATAAGACAAGATATATGCTTTTAACTAATAGGTTTGAAGCCGTTGCCATATTATGTTATACGTAAGTATTAAATTGGCTTGGCACCGACTTCAGATCTATCAGTAAATAGCACATATAAATAATGAGTAGTCAAAAAATAATATTGAATGTTTTTTTACTGTTTAGCTTTGAAGTTAATTTTTCAATTTAGTTATTTTGTTTAATACTTTTTAGTTTATTGATGATATGATTTAATTTTATAAAAATAAACACGGGACAGGTGAACGTACATAAAAAATGCTGAAAAAATAAAAACTTATGGGACTATCTGAATCAATTTCTTATGGGACCAATTTCGAAAAAGAATTACGCAAATCGGTTCAGGAATCTCGGAGAAATTGGTGTACATACATAAAAAAATATATATCGGCCGAATTGAGAACCTCCTCCTTTTTTTCGAAGGTGGTTAAAAATATATGAAGTAAGTAAGTAAAATTCAAAACTGCTAGCAGGATGTTGATAAAATTAATGTGCACCATCTCTACCTTTTAAAATAAGAATTATAAAATCGCGACAAGGTACTCATTTAAATTATTGGATTTGATTTTTGCAACTTGACTGTGGTTCATTATGTAGATACTAGCTGACCCGGCAGACGTTGTTCTGCTATATTTTAAATGTGATTTTAGGAAAAAAAAGTTGAAGTGAGTCACCCTTTTCACTTAGGGGTATGAAAAATAGATGTAGACCGATTCTCAGATCTACTCAATATGCTCACAAAATTTATGTATGCTCTATGTAGTTAGGTGTGTACGCTAGCCACTCGACCAACGAGGCGGTCAAAATGCCTTCCTCTTTGTGCGAAACGGGACTCTGCCAGACAACCTTAGGTCTAGTAGTAATAGATACACAAGTGATATCCTGTCGCACATCTCGAAACTGTTAATTAAGTAAGAAATGGGGTAATGGAAATTTTATCTATCTTTTTGATCGCCTCTGTGGTCTAGCGGCCTGCGTCGGTCTTGACTTCTTGGGGTCCCAGGTTTGAACCCCGGTCCGGGCAAAAAGTAGTTTTCTAGTTCTAGTAAAAATAACACTGCCCGGGATTGGATATACCTACGCCCGGTTGGCGATAGGCTTGCCACCTATCACATTGTGGGACTCAGTGTTTTCAGCTAATCGTGGGTACCCTGGTAGTACCTCTGCGTACCTCTTCGGGGATATGGACATGAAGATACTTATTAATGTCATTATTTAACTTATAACAAATTTAGAAATTAAAATTTTTGTTTATTATCAGATTTGTTGTAAATGGCTTACTCTAAAACCAAAATTTTACGACCCCACCATTCCCCTTAAGACGGAGACGTAGACAAAGGTACAACCAGGGCACTTTCTTTCTTTCTTTCCTTATGGTTTTGGATTTCACGCTAGTATTTAGCCATTAGTCAAGTGGAAATTTGAATCGAATTTTAAATCATTTTCAATTAATTATAATTAGTCATCAGTCATAAGTCGTCAGGAAGTCATGTCAGGCTCTTGGGTAAAGCGGTGGCTCATTACACAAGCTCTGTAATGAGATTTGGCGGCGACGAGGAAATACACGATACGCCAATTTCTTAGTAATTATTTCATTTGTGCTCCTTCACTGAACAAAATTGTACAAAATGCCACCAAAATTGACTAATTTCACTCAATATCAACACGAAATTCAATAATTATGAAAAAACTTCGACCATCTTTTCTCTCGATGGCGCCAAAACTCTATTTATTACTTCAAAAACAAAATAATACTTATGGAAGTTTTATTTTACTATTTATTACTTAATAAATTAATAAATATCTTAATAGTTGTGTGTTTGAATCATTATTATGTTCTATTAATTGAAAAGCAATATTTGAATTTCCTGACTTAGTAACAGCGTCACTCAATTTTAACACGAAATTTAATAATTATGAAAAAACTTCGACCATCTTTTCTCTCGATGGCGCCAAAACTCAAACCAGGGCACTTATGATTAACCGTTTGTACTAATTAATCACACTCTGGTAGAAACCTATAGTCAAACGAGAACCTGTTTGAATCCTGTAATAGTGTTGCTCCTCAATTTTTTTTAAAAAAGCCATTTTGAGTTGCTCGACCCAAAAACCCGGACTTTATGTTGTCAGCGTCAATACCGGACTATAAACAGAAGCGATCAATAAATATCCCTGGACAAGTTACACAAATTGAATCTAACCTCAAACTAAGCAAATTATATGCTTGTGTTATGGGTGTTAGTCAACGATACTAATACATAGAAATACTTACCAGATACCAGAATAAATTTAGTAAACACCCAAACCCGGAAATGCTAAATCTAAATGTTCATCACACAAATGCCTGCCCCCGTCGGGAATCGAACCCGAGCCTCGCGGTTTATCGATGTAGTTAAGCGTGTAAGCTAGCCACTAGACCAACGAGGCGGTCAATAATACCCAATTAGCGGATAAAACTACTTAAGCTAATGAATGTATAAATCTCGCTCTAAGTTCGACCTCACTTCCGACCCGATAACGTATAATCTGTACTTGCAATATATATGGCCGATGCGTTTGAAATACTGTTAAGGACGAATTAGCTTCCCATTATAATCCACAACCCTGCAGCTTGGCCTCCGACTTTTAACCGATACCAAAAATGGAGGTTCTCAATTGGTTGTATATTTTTTTTTGTAAGTTTGTTAAATAATGCGCTTTGGCTTTACACTTTTTACTCTTTTTACACTTTTATTTTTACATTGGCTGACCCAATCTAAATTTAAGCGAAATTATTAATTATGTAACAACATATATGTATCTTTAAAATACATTCGGATTTCCGAAGCTTGACGAATATAACCGAAGCGCATAATTTAAATAGTGCTACTCTACGAGATTCCTTAGCTCACAAAGAATCGTTTTGATTTTTTTTTTGGAAAGGTGGGTCATGATTCTGAAATGGTCTCATCAAGATCCTTATATAAGATTTATATTGAGATCCGATTCGAGGATTATGACTTATGAGTTATACTTAAAAATGCACATATTTTCGTTTATTTTATTACTAGCGGCCCGCCCCGGCTTCGCGCGGGTATAAAATATACACACCTACAAACCTTCTTCTTTAATCACTTTATCTATTAAAAAAACCGCATCAAAATCCGATTGGCCGAAACATTATGAAATCACAAATTAATGTACTTAACGATGATAAAAAAAGTCACAAATTAGCTACTCTTAAGGACATCATTTAAAAATGGAATTTATTTTGATTCCAAAAGAAATGTGTACTGCAACTGCAACAAAAATGTGTTATAACAAAACTAAATTATATTTCAACTTGCTAGAGTGTAAAATATCAAAGTAATGAACGCTGTGTTAATTTCTATTGGTTGTAAATAAACACTGCGCAGGCGCAATGATGTATAGATGGCGCGCAGAGCACGCAGTAATCTGTGTAGGGTAATACTTGCAAAGATGATGAAGCAGATGCTCCAAGCCTGGTTATGCTAATGGCATACGGAACGGTAACGATTTTAGGAGTTTATTTATGTGTATATGTATGTATGTGTGTATTCTAAATTTCTTAATTAATTCTGTGTAGACTGGTTCATGTACTGGATAATGCTTTTTTTTATAACATTGGAAGGCAAACAAGCAGACGGATTTCCTAATGGTAAGAAATTCCCGCCGCCTAGAGACACCAAAGGTGGTAATGGTGCTTTGTCAGCCAGAGGCTAGGATGTTAGGCCTCGAGCAAAAGTAAGTTAACCGGCTACCATACCCTCCGAACCGGAACACGTCATGACGTTATGGCGGCAGGAATAGGTAAGGCCACCAATGGTACCAATCCGGGTGAGTCGCTGCAAAACTCTACCACCTAGTCAGATGTCACGGTGTTAGGGACAGCAAGCCTATGCTCGCTTTTTACGAGCTGCCTGGCACAAGAAGGCAGATGGTCTTTTCTACAAAATAGCCCGGACCAACACGGGGGACGGCTATTATATTACATAATTATATTTATATGTTTATTCGTCATACGATGCGCGTTTACGACGACTATCAATACTTACGAATACTTATCGATGTTTTTAAAATATTTATGGATCTATGAAGTAATTAATTAAAAATAAAAAAAATACTTGTCTTCATTTTTATCCAAAGCGAAATCAAAGATTGGTTATAATTGTGTTGTTTGGGGATAGAACTGGATTTCCGAGTGTCTAAGTGGTGGAGCTATAATAACAAATCGTTAAGACTTAGTTACGCGTTTTCATTCAGGTCTACTTTTCTATTTATCTTAAAGATGAGAGCTCTCATATTTATGTCAGCGCTGGGTTACCAGACCCAGACACATAAATAACAATTAATGACTAATTCGAGATAATATAATATCTATGATTGTTACAACAACAAAAACAAGGCGTTCAACAGATTCCTGCCGATTGCAATCGCATGCGCAGGCTGTATTGGTGACGTTGTCACTCGTACCAGGTACCCTCGTGTTCGTTCTTTACAGAATATTTCTGTTTGAACTGATTGTTTAGAAAAAAGACGATCAATCATTTTAGCCCAGACTTCGTTAGACTTAAATTTGGCTGGTCCTTTAATATACCTATAAAAAGTATGGGTTAGCAATTTGAGAGAGACATTGCAGGACTAGCACTTAGTTACTATGACTGACTGCAATACTATAATAATCAGCAGGTTCCAGAGGGAATAGTCCGTCGTCGTCGTCGGAAAGAGCAATTTGGTTAAAAATAAAATGTTTTTATTCGCTCAGACCATCTACTTTTGAACTGATCTTTGCGAAAAGGTCGCGTGCGCACGCGCCGTTAGTGGCAACTAGAAATTTATAATGATCGATATTCGTTTCCACCGAACCTCGCTCCGGTTACCCGGGTCAGATAAACTCCACCTATTATAATCCGATGATTTATAGATCGTAAGATAAATTTGTGATCTTTTGTAATGCTCTACCTAAACCGGCGAAGTTCGTTCCATCCGTTCAGTTTGTATGAAAAAAATAAATTACAAAAAAAGTATCTTTATGCCCATAACCCCGAAGAGGTAGGCAGAGGCACAACCAGGGTACCCACGATTAGCCGAAGATACTAAGTCCCACAATGTGATAGGTAGCAAGTCTATCGCCAACCGGGCACATTTCCAATCCCGAGCAACATTTTTTATTAGAAAATTGGAAAAACCCAATTTTCTTTTTGTTGCCCGACCCAGAATTCGAACCCGGGACCTCATGCACTCAAGACCAATAACTGAACCGCTAGATCACAGAAGCGAATTATTATTTTTATGAGAGCCTTATTCTGACAATAACTAACACAATAAAAAAAGAATAAGCCGAATCGGTTCAGTCGTTCGGAAGTTATGCGCTTACCAACACATTTAGCGATTCATTTTTATATTATAGAAGATTAAGAGAAACATTCGCGTTTTATCTAACTATTTCCATCACATGTTTAATTTTACAAATGAACTATCGATTTACTAAATGATATCTGCTGCCACAAACTGCTGCAATACCAGGGATCTCACAGTGTACGCCCTTACTAATAAAACTTACGCGCCCGTTGAACTGGTGCGTAAGTTCATTTTTTGTTACCAAGAGTGAAGTTACACATCAGATCTACAGGCGCGTAAGTTTTATTAGTAAGGTCATTAGAATTTAAAAAAAGGTATCTTTACTCCCATATCCCCGAAGAGGTAGGCAGAGGCACAACCATAGCATCCATGACTAGCCGAAGACACTAAGTCCTACAATGTGATAGGTGGCAAGCCTATCGCCAACCGGGCACATATCGTATCCCGAGCAACTTTTTTTTTAATAGAAATTTAGAAAAACCCAATTTCCTTTTTGTTGCCTGACCCGGGATTCGAGTCCGGGACCTCACACAGTCAAGTCAAACAACTGAACCGCTAGTGGCAGCTTATTATATAGGCACAGGTAAAGTAAGTTCTTCCCAACAAGAGCACCAAGAAGAGAAGTGGTAAAGTGCTATACAACAACTTGCCCGGTATAGATCAACCACCTTACCTATTGCTGTCGCCATATGATCATGTTCTGGTCTAGGGAGCAGGATAGCCGGTAGATTTATACAATTGGTCTAGCAACCCAGCCAAAGAATAGCGAGGCACCTGTAACATCTATGATATCTATAGGATGCCATTACCATCAGGGGAGCCGCGTGCTTGATCGCTATCTTGCGCCATAAAAAAGATTACATTCTGACAGGACAGACGTCATCAGGTTAAGATATTAAATCATCGAGTTTAGTTATACTTTTAGTCAAAATTTAATAAAAAAAAGTATCCTCACGCCCATATCCCGAAGACGTAGGCAGAGGCACAACAAGGGCACCCACGACTAGCCGAAGACACTAAATCCCACAATGTGATAGATGGCAAGCCTATCGCCAACCGGGCACATATCCAATCTCGAGCAACATTTTTTTATTAGAAAATTTTCAAAACCAAATTTTTTTTTGTTGCACGACCCGGGGTTGGAACCCGTGCAGTCAAGTCCAACACCTGAAAGATTACATACTGACAGCTGACGTCATCAGGTTAGGAAATCATAGAGATTTTGTTATTCTTTTAGTCAAAATCCAATTAAAATCTAATATCTAAACACTTCCTCAAACAATAGTAGGTTACAGCTATCAGTGCATATCGCTCCTTGTAAACTCCGGTCTAATTATTCAAGTAAATATCAAGCAATCTACTTACTGAACTTAACTTCGTGAGATTAATATAATTATACATCATTTAGATATTTTATGACTCATGGTTTCTCTTTTGTTGTTTACAAGCAGTCGATTTTATCTCAAAAGTACTTTTGCCCTCGAAGGAAACAATGAGTGAATAAATTTGACTGTCGGGATCAACCCTGAAGAGATAACCGTGGCCTGAAGACACCATAGATGTTACAGGTGCGTCACTGTCATGTGCCCGGGTCTGGTTTGTCTGGCCTTTAACTTTAAACTTTCCTGATGGTACGTGATCACTATGACTAGTTTCGTAAAATGCATCTACCGACAAATAGTTTAACCACGTTTAAAGACCTGGGATCAAACATTGACAATTTTTTAACATTGGTTATAATAAGACGGACAAGAGCTTACGTTACTAAATAACACATAGCTTAATCGTAAAGAGAGTATCTTCACACCTATGTCCCCGAAGAGCTAGGCAGAGCCACAACCAGGGCACCCACGACTAGCCGAAGACATTAAGTGCCACAATGTGATAGGTGACAAGGCTATAGCCAACCGGGCACATATTTGGACATGGGATTGGTCCCGGGCAGCGTTAATTTTATAAGAAAATTATTTCATTAAAAAATTATTTTATTGAAAATGTACATTTTCTAATTTTATTGTTGCTCGACCCGGGGATCGAACCTGGGATCAAACGTTCAAATGATTCACTATGTTCCTGTTTTTTATGTAAGCGATAAGCAAACAAGCACTTGGGTCTCCTGATGGTAAGAGACAACTGGTGCTTCGTATCCTGTAGCCGCTAGACAACAGAAGCGATCGTAGGTATGTATACAATATGTATATATGTCGGATAACTATTCAGGAAATAACCCTGATTCCTATTTATAAAGCCCGGTTTAAAAAGATTTGTCGGAGTGTCAGAGTACAACACGAGGCAGGACAATCAGCAATATCTGCGGAGGCATCACGATAGCGGTTGGAGTGCTATCTGCGGCAGACAATAGAATGCAGCGCGCTTTGTACCTTATCTGCCTTACTTTGTTTATTGTTCGTGCTTGACCTGTTACATGCTTTGTTTGGTCTACGTGTTGCACTGTTTCTTCTATAGAAGATACGCCCAAATCATAACCTTAATAAATATAATTCCTATGTTCGTGTGTTTGTCACTGAACTCCTAGACGACTGCAGCGATTTTGATGAAATTTTTTGTGTGTATTAAAAGGGATTCGAGAATGGTTAAGATTTACAATTTGTTCCTCTGGAAAGAGTTTTTTTATTTGTAAGTTTTCGTTGATTTTGGAATATCGTATTTTTATTATTTTTTTATTTTTTTAGCACTTGCCCCTGTGCGTGGGATAAATTTCTATAAATTTTAAAGAAAGAAAAATTTCGCCCCAGGCAGGATTTGAACCTGTAATCTTTCGCCTCAAGCCGACGAATGCTCTAACCAATTGAGCTACTGAGGATTCAAATCCCGTGGCGAAATTTTTAATTCCTTTCTAACCCGTTAACGCGGGTAGTTATGTCCTATAGATACACAATTCTGAGTACCCACCAAATGAGTTCATCACAATGAAATTCACATTTTAGAATGGCCATAACTTTCGTTTCTTGCATCGTATTTTTATTTATTTTTTATTTTTTAGCACTTGCCCCTGTGCGTGGGATAAATTTCGTATTTTTTTTTTGCCCACGCACAGGGGCAAGTGCTAAAAAAATAAAAAAAATAAAAATATGATGCAAGAAACGAAAGTTATGGCCATTCTAAAATGTGAATTTCATTGTGATGAACTCATTTGGTGGGTACTCAGAATTGTGTATCTATAGGACATAACTACCCGCGTTAACGGGTTAGAAAGGAATTAAAAATTTCGCCACGGGACTTGAATCCTCAGTAGCTCAATTGGTTAGAGCATTCGTCGGCTTGAGGCGAAAGGTTACAGGTTCAAATCCTGCCTGGGGCGAAATTTTTTCTTTCTTTAAAAGTTTATAGAGATTTTGGAATATTTTACATTGGGTCCGGCAGACTGCGCTAATATCAAAGCATTAATGTCAAGCGATACGAAGTTTGCTGGGTCAGCTAGTCTATACATAAAAAATCAATTGCTGTTCGTTAGTCTGACTAAAACTCGAAAACGGCTGAAACGTTTTGCTAATTTTTGTTTTGAATTATTCGTTCATGTCCATGGAAGTTTTAAAAGATAAGAAAAAGGAAAAAAGTGAGAGGAAACTAGTAAAAATATTTTAATTTTTCCCAAACTAACTGACGTGTGGTACGAAGTTCGCCGGGACAGTCACTAGCTGTCCCGGAGAATATTAAGACAATCATTATCTCAGACATAACTCAGCCGTTATTTAGCTAAGAACTATCTAGAACATGTTAGCTTTAAAAATCCGCAAAGAAATGGTTTTTTAGGATTTATGATGCACTCGCGTCAAACACCTTTTACGTCGAGGGCTACAACAACATTTTTTTATGTCAGAAGACAGCGAACAAATACACAACAGTCCAGTAGGCAAGATACAACCTTTATTTGGCCTATATACACCATAGACGTTACAAGTTCCTTGCGTTCCTGTGGCCGACATGTCAAGTTTATAGCGCAAGTCACCCTACCCTCCGGACGAAAACGTGACAGAATCATTTTATTATTTTATATATTTAACTAGCCGGGGCCCCCGATTTTGCACGGATATAAGTTATACATATAAACCTTCCCCTTTAAACACTTATATCTATTATTACGGACAATTTATAACTTAGGCCCAAGAGTTTCCCTCAGGGAAAAGTTTAAAGAAATAAAAATTCTAACGGTGACTTCTCAATATATTTTTGAAAACTTGACAAATGTCTTTAAAAATATAAATTTGTTTAAGAAAAATTGTGATGTACATGCTATAAACACAAGGAATAAAAACAATCTTGTTGTGCATAAGTCTCGTCTCCACAGAATCAGTTATTCTTTCATGGGCCAATGTATACGTTTTTACAATAAACTTCCCGAGCATATTAAAGACTTACCATTTAATAAATTTAAAAAAATGTATTAAGATTTAGTTGTATTGCAAGGGTTATTATGAGATATCAGAATATTTAGAAGACAGAAATGCTTGGAATTAATTGCTCCTCATACCAATCTCTGCAAATTATTTGTAAATATAATAAACTTTTGTAAATTAGATTTATAAGAAAAAAGACAAGCCCGCTGAGTTTCTTTCGCCGGATCTTCTCAGTGAGTGAAGTAGTTTTTTTAGAATTATATAGACGCGTTACAAGAATCTTTGTACAGATCTACATACTAAAAGCTTTTTCAATTTTACTTTTCAATTAAAAAAAACGCATCAAAATCCGCTGCGTGGTTAGAAAGATTTGTGTACAAAGGGACATAGGGACAGAAAACGCGACTTTGTTTTACTATGTAATGATACGTAAGGCGGTATGTCCCACTTCGGGCTAGTTGGTGCACAGCACTCTATCACCAGTGTTCTAGTTGGTAACCAGTTAACTCTTCCACTAACGAGCTGCTAGGCAGAATGGCAGGTGGTCTATTCTGTTCTTCTTTAGTCCACATACTGTACAAACTCTTCCGGTATCACTAAACTACTAAATACCTACTTAACAAATACCACTATCAATAAACCACTTAATGATAACGATACCACCCATCTTAACATTATTGTAAACGATTGTCGTATTCCGGTTCCGAAGGTAAGTTACAGCCAATATATACATATACATATGTAACATTAAATGTTACAGTAAATGTATCTCTAAAGATGGATTTCAAGCAATCTCGATAGCTGCGTATCCGCCGGCCTATTCTATATCTAATTACCATATTTATCATGTCCACAGATGTTATTGGCATAGCGATAACATAAAAATAGATCAAAATACCAATCTTGGACAGCAAGTTTTGGATTAGGATTGATTATTAATATTGGCCGTTAGACGACAAACTTACTCTTAACATCCCAGCATCACGATAGAAACATTTACACGACACCGTCGCCTCCGGTCTCGGCGACGAAGACCCCTCTTGCGCCCGGCGCCTAACGCCGGGCAACGAGCCGCCAATATTCCTCCTTCCAATCCACCCAGAAACCAGAACGCAGCACCAAGTCGAGGTACGGTCTCCCGGGAGACAACCCTTGGTGCTGGCGTTGTAGGTAACAGCCCCATGCATTTAAATAATGATGTCTCGGGCTGAGCACTCTGCTCGGCCCACAAAGCTCGTTGAAGTTGCATAAAATCGCGAGATTAGCAACAAATTAGTCATTCAAAAAAAAAAAAGATAGAAACATACCAATACCACCTTTTCATGTATAGGAATTAGGAAGTCTGTCTATTTTCCTTTCCAATTTGATGCAAATGGTGTGAAGGAATCAATGATTCGCGTGTGATTTAGATGAGACCTTTATGAGGTAGTTAATTACGATAGGTGGTGCGTATTGCTACATTCTTGTACGGTTGGTCGCCGCCGCGCGTGCGCGTGCGCAGTCGGGTGCATCTCGTTTTTATTATCACCTACGAGGTCATATTTGCACTACTGATAATGTTTTGTTTTTTTTTATGATATTGGAAGGCAAACAATCAGACGGATTTCCTGATGGTAAGAAATTTACTCCGCCTAGAGATATCAAAGGTGGTAATGGTGCGTTGTCTACTTAAAACCGGGATCTTAGGTCTGGAGCAAAAGTAGGTTTACCGCCTACCTTACCCTCCAAACCGGAACACGTCATGACTTGTGGGGAGTCTTGCTCCCTTGCCACCAGGGGAGCCGTGTGTTTGTTTGCTCTCTTATAACATACTAGCAGTTTCAGATTTTGATGAAACAAAGCCGATATCACTCACGGATAATGTAGCATTCTAAAAGTGAAAGAGTTTTTGAAATCGGTCCAGTAGTTTCGGAGCCTATTCATTTCAAACAAACAAAAACCTCTTTATAATATTAGTATAGATATAGAAAAATAGCTCGTCTGATTTGCTGTTCATTGACGTAATGCCAGTGCTTGCCATTATGTTGTGCTAGTTTCGAGTGTAGGATAGGAACGTATGCAAGAGTCTTAACAACTAAGCTTTGGGTTAGCAACACACCATTAATCTCTGCTGTTCAGGGGAACTATGTATGGCCTAGGGAGGCTATACATATTTTTTACCATCTAGAAATCCGTCTGCTTCTTTGATTTCATACATCAATACAACAAACATTGCTGGACGCCTGGCAGCCAGGATGATCAAAATTATTCTATGCATTCTCACATACAGCGTATCATACAACGTGGAGACACATGCCATAGGGGCGG